>CM070488.1:490000-546883 GCA_036324585.1 Champsocephalus esox
CTAAACTCCCAGATATGAATCCAACATAATACTTAATCAGTACAATGGAGTCATTAGATTTCAAACATTGCCAAATTGCAAGATAGGACACTGCCACCTAGTGGTGAACACTTTAAGAAACTCTTCACTATATCACTGCGGCAAGACACAAACCAAACAACACATGATTCATTATAAATCTGAGATTTTAGACTGTACATTTGTAAAACATATATACAGTATTGATTTCCTAACATTGCCTCAGCAGGGCCGCTGGCCAACTTGGGTCCCCAAGCGACATTGTGAGATGAGCCCCCCCAACCGACAGGAGTGAAAAGAAATGTTTTGGAAACAAAGTAGGCTACTTTGCAAATATAATTCCTGTTTATTATTATTATCAACACAGTTACTTTTGTATACAGTGAGGTAAATGCGTTTACAGGTGAATACGTCTGCATTTCCTGCCAAATACTAGCCTCAAAAAGATTAAAATATAATTAATGCAAATAAACTACTTCTACTAATAATAATCATAATCAATTCAATAATATAAATACTATATTATTTTATTATAATATAGTTGTAATATAGTCAAGACAAAACATGCTTATGACATGCTCAAAAACTGATATTTCTTAAATCTGTATTCAAACGTAGTTCCCTCTGTCAGCAATGTGTCAACAACTACACACACATTTCTATCAGTATTTCTCTGTGTTGTGGTTGACATGATGATGACTGTTAGGGTTAAGGGGAGAGGCTGAGCATCACCATGACGATGACTGTTAGGAGTTAAGGGGAGAGGCTGAGCATCACCATGACGATGACTGTTAGGAGTTAAGGGGAGAGGCTGAGCATCACCATGAAATGTGAAAATTGACATAAAAATGAATAAAAGGGGAAAAAATGCTCCATGTTTTTTAGGCTGTAAACTTGAACTGTTCTGTAAGCCAACTACACAGAGAGTGTATCTCTCTTCCTCCTGCACATATACTTGAATGAATGTTAAATAAAGAATGCTGGAAATAACTGCATCTCGATTAGCCTGTATGCTCTGCAGAGACTGCCTTCTTCATGTCGTGAATTGCAGCTGATGTTTTAATATGGCAATTGGCAATTTGACTTATACAACATTCGCAAGTTGTACATTTGACTCAAACAATAACCCACCTTCGAGTGATGCTCTAGTTTCTTCATGTTTTGTTTTTTTCCCCTCTTGCTTGCGCCGGACTGAAACTGTCTTTTCACCGACATCTCTTCACCTGCACTAGTGGCCGCATCAAAGTCGTGATTGGTCAGATGTTGATTAATTGCAACGTGTCGGGTTACAGACGTGCTCCCCTTGTCACCTCTCACTCTCGCGTAGTGATGTGTCGGTATGTCGCGAATGAGCCGATTATTTTGAACGGCTCTTTGGTACGAACGAGGGAAACCGAGTCGTACTTGGTGAGAGCCGTTCTTTTTATCGTTCAATCGTTGATCCGCACTCACTGCCTGTGGTACTGCCTGCCAAAATCCACTCGCCTTTTAAAAAGCTTGATTTTGTTCCACAAACGTATGCTGTGAAGACCCGCCCCTACTCTGATTGGTAGGTTTCAGCCATAGATTTCAGCACGAGGAGTGAGGTGGGGTGGGTCTTAACGGAATACGCGTGCGAGAGAGAGAGAAGAGAAGAGAGAGAGAGAGAGAGAGAGAGAGAGAGAGAGAGAGAGAGAGAGAGAGAGAGAAGAGGAGAGAGAGAGAAGAGAGAGTCATAACAAGTGGTACAGGACAGGTAGACAGGGCCGTGGGAAGTAGGGGTGCTGAGGGTGCTGCAGCACCCCTTGGTGGAGGACAGGGGATCTGCACTTCCCCAAGATTAAATACAAATATAATACAAAAAAAATGAATGTTCAGCCCTTGAACAACATTCATAATTAAGTAAAGATAACACCCTTTTCACCCCGGTTCCATTTTCCATTTGCCCCGTACGATGGCCACTGTAAGTGATGAAAGTGGGGGATGTTGGCTTATCAGGCGCCCGCAGCTCACAGCTAGCGAGAGAGAGAGAGAGAGAGAGAGAGAGAGAGAGAGAGAGAGAGAGAGAGAGAGAGAGAGAGAGAGAGAGAGAGAGGAGAGAGAGAGAGAGAGAGAGAGAGAGAGAGAGAGAGAGAGAGAGAGAGAGAGAGAGGGGGTGCACTGTACGGGGGGAAGTGTTAGCTTTGCTGCGTAACGGATGAAGAAGCGTTTTACAAAATGGGAGGAGAGCTCCCGCAGATGAGAGGCAGTGAGGTAAAGATCTGAGTTTTAGATCAGCGGTCGGGACTAGGCGCGAGCCATATATGGCTCTTCTGGTGACGGCATATGGCTCCCAGACAATTTTGAGTTTCATATCAGTTTGGAACTGATTTTAAAATACTTGTGATATTTCTTAATAATACTGTGTCATTTTAAAGTAAACAGAAATTAGTTTTGAAGATAAATCCACGGGTCACGGGTCACCCGTGGGTCGGGTCGGGAACCAATGGCTCGCGAGCATGTCCGGGTCATTGTAAAGGGGAAGAAATCAAGTTTATCCGCTTCAACCCTTGATGGCGAAAAGAAAAAAAGACGATGATTACCGTGCATTCCAGACTGCGTGGACAGAGGAATTTGCATTTGTGGAGAGAGCAGGATCTGCAGTATGTCTAATATGCAATGATAAAATTGCATCGATGAAACGGTCAAATATAAAGCGGCACTTCGATACGCACCATGCTTCATTTGCATCGAAATATCCAGCGGGGGACAGCAGGAAAAGGGCATGCGAGGAGCTACAGCGGAGAGTGCAGACGAGTCAGCAGCAACTACGTGTGTGGACCACGCAAGGTGACGGGAATTCCGCTAGCTTTGCGGGTGCTTTGGCAATAGTAAGGAATGGAAAGCCATTCACAGATGGCGAGTATGCCAAAACATTCATGCTTGATGTGGCCAATGAACTGTTTGATGACTTCCCAAATAAAGACAAGATAATCAAACGAATAAAAGACATGCCCCTGTCAGCAAGAACTGTGCACGATCGTAGCATCATGATGGCAAATCAAGTCGAGGAAACACAAATGAAGGACATAAACGCCGGGACATACTTCACTCTCGCGTTAGATGAGTCAACAGACGTTAGCCATCTATCTCAGTGCAGTATAATTGCCAGGTATGCTGCAGGTGACACTGCGTGAGGAAAGCTTGGCTGTTTTGCCAATGAAAGGGACAACAAGAGGAGAGGATGTATTCACGTCTTTTATGGAGTTTGCTCAAGAAAAAAACTACCGATGGATAAACGTATTTCTGTCTGTACTGATGGTGCACCCTGTATGTTGGGGAAGAACAAAGGATTTGTAGCGCTTCTCCGTGAACATGAAAAGAGAGCCATCCTAAGTTTTCATTGCATCCTGCACCAGGAGGCGCTTTGCGCTGAGACGTGTGGCCAGGAGCTTGGTGAGGTGATGTCGCTGGTCATTCGAGTGGTCAACTTTATTGTTGCCCGAGCTTTAAATGATCGCCAGTTTAAAGCTCTGTTAGAAGAAGTTGGGAATCATTATCCCGGTCTGCTTTCACACAGCAACGTGCGTTGGTTGTCAAGGGGGAAGGCGCTCAGCCGTTTTGCAGCTTGTCTGAGTGAAATCCGGACTTTTCTTGAAATGAAAGGCGTCAAGCATCCTGAGCTAGACAACACTGACTGGCTCCTACAGTTTCACTATCTCGTGGACATAACTGGCCATCTGAACCAGCTCAATGTGAAAATGCAAGGTATTGGAAATACAATCTCATCCCTTCAACAAGCAGTGTTTGCATTTGAAAGCAAGCTGGAAGTCTTTCTCAGGGACATTGAAACGGGTCGTCTTCTGCACTTTGAAAGACTGCAACAATTTAGAGATGCATGCTTAGCAAGTGACTCCACTCAACATCTGGATCTCCTGCAGCTAGCTGGCTTTACATCCAATCTCCTGCAGTCATTCAAAGCACGTTTTGGAGAATTTCGTGCGCGCACTGGTCTTTTCAAGTTCATCACTCATCCACACGAGTGTGCAGTGGACAAAATCGACCTGACATGCATCCCCGGGGTCTCTATCGGAGACTTTGAGCTGGAAGTTGCTGACCTGAAGGCATCAGACATGTGGATGAGTAAGTTCAAGTCACTTAATGGAGAGTTGGAAAGTCTTACGCGACAGCGAGCAGAGCTGGCGAGGGAACACAAGTGGACAGAAATGAAAAATCTTCAACCTGAAGACCAGCTGATTCTTAAAACTTGGAATGAGCTTCCTGTGACATACCACACAATGCAGCGTGTGAGTATTGCCGTATTGACCATGTTTGGCTCTACATATGCATGTGAGCAGTCATTCTCGTATATGAGGAACATTAAGAGCAACCTACGCCCACGTTTAACTGATGGAAGCCTCAACGCCTGCATGAAGCTCAACCTCACCACGTATGAACCAGACTACAAGGCCATCAGCAAAACCATGCAGCACCAGAAGTCACATTAAAAGTAAGACATATTTAATTTATTATACGTTAAAAATACTATATGGCTCTCAATGAAATATATTTAGAAATATTTGGCTTTTATGGCTCTCCCAGTCAAAAAGGTTCCTGACCCCTGGTTTAGATAGTTCACTTTAGTCTAAGTTATCTCAGTGGGTCTCAAACGTTTTGATCACAATTTATGTCAAACACATATTTCCAAGGCACTCCTTTATAATTATTGGGATGAATAAAAACAGGTTTGAAATCATTCCAATGTATACTATAGCACAGTAAATCAAAAATATTGTTTAAAACTGGAGATTTAAAAAAATGCATAAATAAATAAATGTTAACTGATAAAATAAGATATAAATGACACACAAAAATAAAACAAGTTAGCCTACATGTATTTGTTATTGGCTATGGTAGGTTATCGGTTATGTTCACATACTTATTTGATAATTAAAATGCAAACCGATCTTTTTCATATGGGTGTTTTAGAGTTGTATCCCCTAGATCGGTCTCTAGTAATTGGGCACTCAAAGTGCACCAGATTGAAGTATTTTACTTTAAAATGTTAAAAAATCTTCCCGGGGGGGCACCACCGGACACCCCTAGAGGATGTGAAGTCCACTCCCCAATTAAAACATGTTCATGCAATACTAAATACATTTGAAGCCTTTTTATATAAGCTGTCCACCATATCAATACGTTTCTCTGTTTGTAGTGTAGTGGTCTTTTGTAGAGGTTTTTTATCCATCCCTCCATCCATCTTCTCCCGCTTATCCGCGGTCGGGTCTCGGGGTAGCAGTTCCAGCAGAGAGCCCCAAACTTTCTTTTCCCTGGCGACATCAAGCAGCTCTGACTGGGGGGTCCCAAGGCGCTCCCAGGCCAGAAGAGATATAATCCCTCCACCTGGTCCTAGGTCTACCCCTTGGTCTCTTCCCAGCTGGAACACCTCCCTAGGGAGGCGCCCAGGTGGCATCCTAACTAGGTGCCCGAACCACCTCAACTGGCTCCTTTCGACGCGAAGGAGGAGCGGCTCAACTCCGAGTCCCTCCCTGATGACCGAACTTCTCACCTTATCTCTAAGGGAGACGCCAGCCACCCTGCGGAGAAAACCCATCTCGGCCGCTTGTATCCGCGATCTCGTTCTTTCGGGTCATGACCCATCCTTCATGACCATAGGTGAGGGTAGGAACACGGCCCGGTAGACAAAGAGCTTTGCCTTCCGGCTCAGCTCCCTTTTCGTCACAACGGTGCGGTAAAGCGACTGCAGTACCGCTCCCGCTGCTCCGATTCTCCGGCCCATCTCACGCTCCATTGTTCCCTCACTCGAGAACAAGACTCCGAGATACTTGAACTCCTTCACTTGGGGTAAGGACTCATTCCCTACTTGGAGTGGACAATCCAACGGTTTCCTGCTGAGAACCATGGCCTTAGATTTGGAGGTGCTGATCCTCATCCCAGCCGCTTCACACTCGGTGGTGAACCGATCCAGTGAGTGCTGAAGGTCGCAGACCGATGAAGCCATCAGAACCACATCATCTGCAAAAAGCAGTGGTGCACTCCTTAGTCCACCGAACTGCAGACCCCCCCCCACGACTACGCCTCGAAATCCGATCCATGTATATTACAAACAGGATTGGTGACAAAGCGCAGCCCTGGCGGAGGCCAACCCTCACCGGAAATGGGTCCGACTTACTGCCGAGGACCCGGACACAGCTCTCGCTTTGGGAGTACAGAGATTGGATGGCCCTGAGTAGAGACCCCCTCACCCCATACTCCCGCAGCACCTCCCACAGTAACTCCCTGGGAACCTGGTCATACGCCTTCTCCAAGTCTACAAAACACATGTAGACCGGATAAGCGTACTCCCAGGCCCCCTCCAGGATCCTTGCGAGAGTAAAAAGCTGATCCGTCGTTCCACGACCAGGACGGAATCCGCATTGTTCCTCCTCAATCTGAGGTTCCACAATCGGCCTGACCCTCCTTTCGAGTAAACTTTCCCGGGGAGGCTGAGTAGTGTGATGCCTCTGTAATTGGCACGCACCCTCTGATCCCCCTTTTTGAAAAGGGGGACCACCACCCCGGTCTGCCACTCCTTCGGTACTGTTTCCAACTTCCACGCAACGTTGATGAGACGTGTCAACCATGACAGTCCCTCATCACCCAGAGCCTTCAGCATTTCCGGGCGGATCTCATCCACCCCCGGGGCTTTGCCACTGTGGAGTTGTTTGACGACCTCAGTGACCTCCCCCCGGGAGATTGGTGTTGATCCCCCGTCATACTCCAGCTCTGCCTCTAACATAGAGGGCGGAGTTGTCGGGTTCAGGAGTTCCTCAAAGTGCTCCTTCCAACGCCCCAACACTCCATCAGTTGAGGTCAACAACGTCCCATCCTTACTGTACACAGCTTGGATGGTTCCCTGCTTCCCCCTCCTGAGGTGTCGGACAGTTTTCCAGAACAACTTTGGTGCCGCCCGAAAGTCCTTCTCCATGTCTTCTCCCAACTTCTCCCACACCCGCTGCTTTGCCTCGGCCACGGATGAGGCTGCTGCCCTTCGGGCCTGTCGGTACCTTGCAACTGCCTCGGGAGTCCCCCGGGATAACAACTCCCTGAAGGCCTCCTTCTTCAGTCGGACGGCTTCCCTGACCACCGGTGTCCACCAGGAGGTTCGAGGGTTACCGCCCCTTGAGGCACCTAGGACCTTGAGACCACAGCTCCCCGCCGCGGCTTCGGCAATAGAGGCTAAGAACACCGACCACTCTGGTTCAATGTCCCCAACCTCCACAGGAATGCCCGAAAAGCTCCGCCGGAGGTGTGAGTTGAAGGCCTCCTGAACTTGGGCCTCCTCCAGACGTTCCCAGTTCACCCGAACTACACGTTCTACTTTTCGATTCCGGTTCTTAACGGTTCTCGATTCCGATTCTTTGAGGGGCAGAGTACAAAAACGATACATGCTTCTTCCACCAAAAAAATTACATTTATTCGAGAAACTTTTACACAGGTTAGTTTACAGTAATATTCACATGAATCAGTCTGTTTATATTCACTGCTATGTAACTAACATGAGAACCACTGAAGCTACAACAGTGCAACAGTCCAACTTTTAAAAACAGTTCTTGTTGAGAAAAACAAGCATCTCTGCCTTCTCAGGCACACCGGGAAGAAAGGTCTGAACATGTTGAAGCAAAATGCTTCGATCTGGTGCACTTTAAGCAGAACTGACTAGAGACTAGATCTAGGGGGTACAACTCCAAACACCCATATGAAAAAGATCGGTTTACATTTTAATAATTAAATAACAAATAGGCCTACATGTAACGCATTTTATTTGTGTTGTTCATTCAGATCTTATTTTACTATTTTATTTATGCATATGTTTTTATCTCTCCAGTTTAAAACGATATGTCTGGTTTACTGTCCTATAGTATAATTGGAATGATTTCAAACCTGTTTTATCCCAATAATTATAAAGGAGTGCCTTGGAAATATGTGTTTACATGACATTGTGATCAAACCGTTTGAGACCCACTGAGATAACTTAGACTAAAGTGAACTATCTAAACACTCAGAGTCCTTTACCTCACTGAGCTGTAGTTATCAGCCTCTCAATCTGACTGGAGAGGACTCTCCCTCCACATCATTGTAGAAACATCTTCTTCTTCCGTTAGAGCAGTTAGCACCAGATGCTAATAACAACAGCGCCGGTTCCAGTGCACCCTCCCTTTCTCCCTCGCTCACGCACACTTTGGCTGTGAGCTGCGGGTGCCAGATAAGCCAACATCCCCCATTTTCATCACTTACAGCGCCCATCGTACAGGGCGAATGAAAAGTGTAACCGGGATGAAAAGGGTGTTACATTTACTTAATTATGAATATCGTTACATCACGGCCGAACATTAGGATGAGCACCAACGGTCAAAACATTTATTTTTTCTCCCAGAGCTGTCAGCGCAGCGCCTCCACAGATCTGGCGCCCTAGGCGAACATTTATAATGCCAGTGCGACGGGCCGGCCCTGGTCTCAGGTTACGCTGTAGGAAGTGTAGGTACAACGCTACGTTTCCCGCCCCGCTGCAGTCATGCAGTAGGCTACGGAGAGCGGCGAGAAACACTTCCTCAGGAATCGAAAAGCGGAACCGAAATTCACATTTCTAAATGATGCCGTTGGAATCGAAATGTTGGAACCGGAACCGGTTCTCGCTACCCAACCCTACTTATGAGCATCCTTATGTTCGAACATGGTGTTTGTTATGGCCAATCCGTGACTAGCACAGAAGTCCAGTAACAAACCACCACTCCGGTTCAGATCAGGGGGGCCGTTCCTCCCAATCACGCCCCTCCAAGTGTCTCCATCATTGCCCACATGTGCGTTGAAGTCTCCCAGCAAGACTAAGGAGTCCCCTTCAGGAGCCCCATACAGGACTCTTTCCAGGGTCTCCAAGAAGGCCGAATACTCTGAACTGCTGTTGGGTGCATAAGCACACACAACAGTCAGAGCTTCCCCCCCATAACCCTCAGGCGTAGGGAGGCGACCCTCTCGTCCACTGGGGTAAACTCCAACAACGAAGCACCCAACCGGGGACTTGTGAGTATCCCCACACCCGCCCGGCGCCTCACACCTTGAGCAACTCCGGAGAAGAATAGAGTCCAACCCCTATCCAGAAGTAAGGTTCCAGAGCCCATGCTGTGCGTAGAGGTGAGCCCAACCAGATCCAACTGGTAACGCTCCACCTCCCGCACAAGCTCCGGCTCCTTCCCCCCCAGAGAGGTGACGGACCACGTCCCCAAAGCCAGCTTCTGTCGCCCAGGTCTGGTCCGTCGAGACCCTCCGCTTTCACTGCCACCCTTCTGGCAGCGCACCCGACCTCATCGATGTTTCCCGTAGGTGGTAGGTAGGTGGCTTGGCCCGCGGGACGGAGAAGCGGAGGTGTTGCCCACGTTGCCTTTTCGGGCTGGACCCGGCCGGGCTCCGTGGCAAGCCCGGCCACCAGACGCTTGCCGACGAGTCCTCCTTCTGGGCCTGGCTCCAGAAGGGGACCCCGGGCTGCCTCCGGGCCGGGTATCCTCACTTCTTGTTTATTCTTTCATGAGGTCTTTTGAACCAATCTTAGTATGGCCCCTTGCCTGAGACCAGTTTGCCATGGGAAACCCTACCAGGAACACAAGGTTCCAGACAACACAGCCCCCAGGTTCATCAGGGCACACACACCTCTCTACCACGGGAAGGTGCTGGTTCTTCAGTTGCCAGCTAAAATCTTGCCTAGGGCAGCAAATTAGTCAAAACCGGCCCTGGTGTCATCCCCACAGCACCCCCCATTTGAAACATGTTCCCACGGCTATGCAGGTAGACGACGTATTTTTCGGATGGAAAATAAACCTAGTAACCCCGCCCCCTTTTAAAAAAAACGGCTCTTTTGAGCGGCTCTCGCAAAGGAACGGAGCCATAAGATCCGGCTCCCTTCAAAGAGCCATAATTCCCATCACTACTCTCGCAGGGGAGGGGGGGGGGAACTGAGCGGAGAACTGCGCACAGCAGCTGAGGCCCTCTGGGCGGGGCCCCCATGCGCAAGGCGGGGCCCCATGCAGCCTGCGTGATTGGCCTGTAGGGAGGGGCGGCCCTGCTCATAAGTATTCATCTAGTGGTACAGGAATGAGTCCCAAAACCTGCTATGTGCTTCTTGGTAAACATTAAGCTGGCTCTTTTCTCGCTGTAACAAAGGAACATTTCCCCTCTGTGCGGTCAATGAAGGTATTCTGATTCTGAATACATGATCACTGCACCGCTCTATCCTCATACTAAGTGTACATCTTTCGACCTTCAGTGATATAGAGTGAAGCAAACCCGGGCAAGACTTATCATTTTACCATTCTGGTTCCTGCGTCTCACAATCAACATTTTTTTAACTTGTTTTTAGTCAAGCCTAAAGTAAGGTCTCTGGTTCTCTGGTTAACACAAGCTGAAGAGATTTCCACGTTTTTCTCCTACATAAAATACACAAGTAAACAATGTACTTGTAAATGCCTGAAGCTTCTATGTGTTAGAAAAGTGGCGGGTCCTAACAGGCCGCTGAATAAACTACCAAGCGCCATCACACCGAACTGTAGCAGCCTTTAGCTTAGCGTAGTGACGTCACGTCGTGAGGTTTGTTTATAGCCTCAAAATAAAACACTTTAAAAATCATAAAGTGGTGTTGATATGTGAAAATGATCCCGCTGAACAAAATGTGTTAGTATCATGAACGTGCACAACCCTGCAACATACAGGGTCGACCTACAACAAAGCGTCATTACTGCACCACTCTATTCTATTCTCAGCCTTATTAAAACCTCCATTAAACTGGCACTAGCCTGGTAGCGAGGGTCTTCAGGGTGAACAGCTACAGCCACATCCCCCAGCATGGTCTCAGGACGGGTGGTGGACACGGCCACTTCTCCATCTGAAATACAGGGACGAGGGATATCAGAATAGGACATAAAGAGACGGCACAACATGAATCAGCTGTCACTGCTCACCATGGCCTTCTATGGCGTACGCAAAGGTGAGCATGGTTCCAAACTCCACCTTGTTGTCATAACCAGGGACCGACAGCAGGGTGGGGCCACGCAGATCTTTGGAGTCAACCTGACAGCAAACACACATTGTGGTTATTACATTAGGGGACTACCCAGCCAAATGAGCGTCCTAAAGCCCTGGCAACAGGTGGAGGAACGAAGAGACCGGCTTGAGAAGCGCGTCAAACTGTTATAACGATACTACAGTGAGTGGGTTCCACTCCTGAGACATGTCATCCCCTCCATCTCCCCCTGTCGCCACTGTATCTCTAACAAGGCACTCTCTGGCTCCAGAAATACATAACACATATTAAATATTATATTTGTTTTATTATGAAACTTGGCTGTCAAATTGACGATTAATATACTTTAAAGATGTATATTTTAATGTCTAAACATCAATTGTTGTGTGTATGATATAACTTTTTAAGACTTCTTTGGGCCGCCGGAGCCGTTATTCAGGAGACAGTGTATGAATGGGGAGCGGGGGTGACAAGCGGCAGATGGTGCAGGACCGGATTGGAACCGGGTCCTCTGCATTCATGGAGAGTCTTCTTTGCTTTCCTTTTGTCTGCTGGTTCCAAAGCCTCACACTGAAAGGCAGGAACAGCCTGAACAACATTCTCTAAGGTCATCGGAGTCAAACGGTGAGACTCCTTCTGTAACCAGCAGAGAGCGTCTGAGGGCGTAGATATGCTCTACCTGCTCTCAAGACTAATCGCTTTGCAAAATCATTCATCCCCTCTGCACTCAAACTTTTAAATGCTTGACTTGATTATTTATTGACCTATTTATTGTGATGCTATGAAGTATTTATCGTGTAAATTGGAATGATCCACACCCAGGCTCCCGGTGTATCTGTGAGCTTTCTTCCTGTATGTTCCTGCCGGTGTACGTCAAGCTGCTCACAGCCAATTGCACCTTGCGGGATTAATAAAGTTGTTGATTGATTTAGCCCGAGTACAAATGTAAAGTTTTCTTCCATTATTTCCTGCTATCCTGTTGTAATAACTGGACATCCAGGTGAAGAGGATCACCTCGATGTCTGAGATGGCCGACTCCAGAGCACAGCTCCAGTTGACCAGAGCCTCGGAGCGGTAGATCCTCCCCGAGTCAGCCAGCCTGACGAAGGCCTCGCTCACCGCCCTGCTGAACGCCTGAGGGGGCAGAGAGGGTCAGGACAGACTGCTCACACTCTTCACATGTATTGTTTATTCTAAAATCTTCGCTCCATACATCCAATAGAATATGTCAATACACTGAAACATGCAAGGCGATACTTATTATAATTATAAACCGTACAAATGTTTGTCAATGTATATGAATGCACCGGATACTAACTGTTAAAGCACTGCAATACCCTACTGTCTTTGAACGTCTCAGCAGTCTCCTGATGCACCTTCACCTGCTGACCTGGGCTTTGCGTCAGCTTGCACACAATGAAGCACACGTTTCCAATGCAGATGTTTTGTGTACCTTCACAGTCTGCTGCAGGTAGTACAATGTACGTGTAGTAATATATCACTTTATATCATAAACAATAACAGTATTTAGTTTGAGTTGGTCTGTAAAAGTGTTTTGTAAATGATGTTGAATGATTCATATTGTGTAGTCTATGGATACTATATAGATATGTATTATTTTATTGCAGGTATGATTATATGTACTGTTAGTTTGTTTATTATATTTTTAACTCATGTTTACATGCTGTTGTAACAAACATCTCCTTATCTGGGATGGACAACATGCAGTATATCTAATCCGTCTTACCTACTTAATCCGTTATCTCTTAACATAGGACCCACTTGGGAGCGACGCTATGTTCAAAATGATATCAGGAGCATAAGTGTAGCACCTGCAGCACTCCTCTTACCGGGTCCATGGTGAAGCAGGCTCTGCTCCAGTCCAGAGAGGCTCCCAGACTCCTCAGCTGCTGGTAGATCTCCTCTCCCCTCCTGCCACACACACACACACACACACAACACACACACACACACACACACACACACACTCACACACAACACACACACCACCACACACACAACCCACACACACACACACACACACACCACACACACACACACACACACACACACACACACACACACACACACACACACCACACACACACACACACACACACACACACACACACACACACACACACACACACACACACACACACACACACACACACAACACACACACACACACACACACCACCACACCACACACACCACACACACACACACACACACAACACACACAGCTCAGAGAAGACACCATGTTGAGACACAGGGGGGGGGGTGGTGGTGAGAGGGGGGACTCACTCGTTCTTCCATTTCCACACCTCCCTCAGAAACTCCTGCCTGGTGAAGTCCTGCCTGCGCCTGCCTCCCTCGCTCAGCAGCCTCCTCTCCACCACTGTCTGACACACACACACACACACACACACACACACTAGCATTAGCATTATAAGATAACATTTAAATACATTTTTAAAAAGACAATACAAAATCAGGATAAAACTAATCAGAACAAGCTGAAATAGAATAAGTATATAGTCCCCCTTTATTTAAAATATGGGAGAGTTGCAGCAGACCTGAGGTTTCCGGTAGTTTGCTCCAGATATGTGTAGCATAATAAGTGAATGCTGCTCCTCCAAGTTTAGTTCTGACCTTTAAACTTGATGTATCCTTAAGCTCATAATAAGCAGACTTTATCATTGTCCTGTGTGACTGATTTCTGACATTTCCATTGGTCTTAGTAGTACACTGACTTTGCAATTCAGTTTGTTGTTGTAGATATGTGAATCCAGATTCAAAAGAAACCTAATTCACCATCTATGAGTGAAAAAGTAAATATGCATCATGTTTAAAAGGCTTTGAGACGAGCCATGACTGTATCGGGTCAACGTGCATGCTGCGCCCAGCGGGAGGAGTTTAGACTTCTTAGTTGCTTTGTGTTTGTTTGCAACGTGTTTGGCTCCAGCAGCTATTGCTCAGAACAAGTTGCAGCAGAGTTTCTCAGACGCTGTGGAAGCAATGGCTATTCATTTAGTTAATAGTTTGTTCCAGTGGTTTTGAATGTGATGGAGCGTGGGGTACTTTTATAAAAAAGGGCCCTATTTGCCCTATATAGGTTTTGTGCATGTCAATGGTCTGCAGAGGCTAAAATCCCAAAGTGACTCCCACCGAGAGAATATTGGCCAATCACTTAAATGCCATGTGATGTACAAAGAGAAGAAGTAGTCCTACCTGTGTGGCGATGCCTGCATGGTCACAGCCCGGGACCCAGAGCACCCTGTGGCCCTGCATCCTGCGCCTGGGGACACACTCAGTCAGAACATCAACATGACACTCCACATGCTGCAGGCGTGTGAGCAGTTACCATCGGACCAGAGCGTCCTCCACAGCCACAGTCAGAGCGTGGCCCAGGTGCAGACTGCCCGTCACGTTAGGGGGAGGGATACACAGAGAGAAGGTCTGATCCACGGCGTGGGGCAGCCTCTCCTGAGGGACATCACAATATCACGAGTGAGAAACACAAACAACATTAATGAAATCACATGGTAAGAACTGAAATGGTGATAAAGATAAATGGCATAGTAGAACTGCTCAAGCCATTATGACTTCAAAGCTGGGTTGTTTCCGTTTCCATATGGGTTTAGTAGGTCATGAGCTGAGTGCAGAATATAAAGCATCAAGTCAGTAATACAATATTAATAGATCATATCACTGGAAAGGAAAACCCTGATAAACAATCAAACATTGTGTTTTTTTGAAAGGTTAACAGCCGACAGAAAAGGCTGAGTCCCACCGTGGGATACTGATTTTAATCATAGGAATTATTGGTATGCATAAAGGGGATCTCATTTTTTGTTTTAATTTGTTCTCATTCTCATCAGGGTACAGAAAGATGAAACACATTCGACACTTAACCATCAAAGCAACCAAGAATCATTCGTGTTAACAGGAAGATATACAGTGGGGCAAAAAAGTATTTAGTCAGCCACCAATTGTGCAGTTCTCCCACTTAAAAAGATGAGGCCTGTAATTTTCATCCGAGGTACACCTCAACTACGAGAGACAGAATGAGAAAAACAAAATCCAGAAAATCACATTTTTAAAGAATTTATTTGCAAATGATGGTGGAAAATAAGTATTTGGTCAATAACAAAAGTTCATCTCAATACTTTGTTATATACCCTTTGTTGGCAATGACAGAGGTCACACGTTTTCTGTAAGTCTTCACAAGGTGTTTCACACACTGTTGCTGGTATTTTGGCCCATTCCTCCATGCAGATCTCCTCTAGAGCAGTGATGTTTTGGGGCTGTCGCTGGGCAACACGGACATTCAAGTCCCTCCAAAGATTTTCTATGGGGTTGAGATCTGGAGACTGGCTAGGCCACTCCAGGACCTTGAAATGCTTCTTACGAAGCCACTCCTTCGTTGCCCGGGCGGTGTGTTTGGGATCATTGTCATGCTGAAAGACCCAGCCACGTTTCATCTTCAGTGCCCTTGCTGATGGAAGGAGCTTGTCACTCAAAATCTCACGATACATGGCCCTCATTCATTCTTTCATTTCCACGGATCAGTCGTCCTGGTCCCTCTGCAGAAAGCCCCAAAGCCTGATGGTCCCAGCCCCACAGCCTGATGGTCCCAGCCCCCATGTTTCACAGCAGGTGTTCTTTGGATGCAACTCAGCATTCTTTCTCCTCCAAACACGTGTAGTTGAGTTTTGACCAAAAAGTTCTATTTTGGTTTCATCGGACCATATGACATTCTCCCAATCCTCTTCTGGATCATCTAAATGCTCTCTAGCAAACTTCAGACGGGCCTGGACATGCACTGGCTTAAGCAGGGGGACATGTCTGGCACTGCAGGGATTTGAGTCCCTGGCGGCGTAGTGTGTTACTGATGGTAGCCTTTGTTACTTTGGGCCCAGCTCTCTGCAGGTCATTGACTCGGTCCCCCCCGTGTGGTTCTGGGATCTTTGCTCACCGTTCTTGTGATCATTTTGACCCCACGGGGTGAGATCTTGCGTGGAGCCCCAGATCGAGGGAGATTATCAGTGGTCTTGTATGTCTTCCATGTTCTAATGATTGCTCCCACAGATGATTTCTTCACACCAAGCTGCTTGCCTATTGCAGATCCAGTCTTCCCAGCCTGGTGCAGGTCTACATTGTGTTTCTGGTGTCCTTTGACAGCTCTTTGGTCTTGGCCATAGTGGAGTTTGGAGTGTGACTGTTTGAGGTTGTGGACAGGTGTCTTTTATACTGATAACGAGTTCAAACAGGTGCCATTAATACAGTTAACGATTGGAGGACAGAAGAGGCTCTCAAAGAAGAAGTTACAGGTCTGTGAGAGCCATACATCTTGTTTGTTTGTCGGTGACCAAATACTTATTTTACCGAGGAATTTACCAATTAATTCATTACAAATCCTACAATGTGATTTCCTGGATTCTTTCCCCCTATTCTGTCTCTCATAGTTAAAGTGTACCTAGGATGAACATTAAAGGCCTCTCATCTTTTTAAGTGGGAGAACTTGCACAGTTGGCGGCTGACTGCCCCACTGTAACTATCATCTGCACACACATGTAAGAATATAACCATGTACAGCCCAGAAACACAAGTGGTTCATATTAAGGGATTGGAAATGTTCCTTCAGCCTTCAAGCCTCTGGGGGAAGAGCCAGGGCTTGATTGACTTACCTCCTTCATTGCTATACTTAAAGATATTAGTTCTAATAAACTAATACATTTGAGTGATTTAGTGTATTTTAGTGTGGTGTTGGGTTTGTTCTTTAATGCTCACGTGCTGCTCTGGACTGAAGAAGCCCTCCTTCTCCCACCACTGGTACCAGCTGGACTCCACATACTCCGGACTGTAGGAGGGGGGGAGCGGCAGGCTGGTGTCTGCAGAGAACACGAACCTTTATAAAGTCTGCAGAGACAGGAGGCAACGTGTGCAGTGACAGGAAGTGCCTCACCTTTCTTTGTCCCCGGAGCTGTGTGAGCCGTGTACTGGATCCTCTGCTTCTCACTCCATCCCAGCACTCCGTCTTCAGCAGGCTGGAACACACACATCACAGCTGTTCCTGAACATTGTTGAAACGCTGACAGAACATTGCACTGCTCTATCTACACAGCCTTCATATGTGCTCCATCTCTCATTTACTTAAATATAAGCACAACAAATCAATGTAATCATCCCTGCTAATGTGACCCGTCATTGAGAAACGATTACGTTGATTTTCCAAAAGTGATATCTTTAGGGTAATCTCAAATTGGGCTTAGAGAGTACGGCCCCATTCCAACCAACCCCTACACCCTTCCTCTCCGCCTCATTAAGACCCACATTTTGTATTGTCTTTAATTTTTTGTTTTTAACAGAATTGTATTTTATTTATTTATTTTTGTGATTTTTTTCCTTTTATTATTATTATTTATGTAATTCCTGTTTTATTCAGTCCTGCATTGTTATGAAATGTTCTTTTTGATAACAAAACGACGTGTTACTGTGGTTATGACCTGGGAAGGGGCAGATGTGTTTATGAAACGCTTTGAGTTACCTTTGTGTATGAAAAGTGATATATAAATAAAGATGTATATGATTTGATTAAGGGCTGATCCAAATCAACTATACAGGAGTTATCGATGCCTCCCACAGCGAGTCTGCATCGGTCCTGACCAATCAGCTGTCCTAGCTGACCATGTGCTGTTTCTAAATGTCATGGAGCACAATGTGTACCTTGACGACAGGTGTCATGTTGATGTGACCTAGAAGGTTGCATTACAAATAAAATGGTATACCTGTGTCTGGTGATAGACCAGTGTCATTCTGAGATGTGAGTTCTGCACTAATGCATCAAGTATTAAACCCAACATCACCATATGATATGATAGATCATAATCTCTAGAGTTTCTCCTTAGTGATGAACCAGCTTTGAACGGTCATAAACGAATACACAAAGCTTTCCTACCTTACTGAAAATGTCAGAACAAAATCAAAGGGGCGGGGCATCTTTAACATTTCTCTGCAACTCAGTAATCATGAGAACGTATATATATATATATATATATCTTCTTCTTTTTTTTTAAATAATTATTTCCTACTTACACTGTGTTGACCTGACAGTATGGCCGCCTCCCGCTCCCGTCTCCGCCTCTGTTTCTGGGCCTGGAGCCGAGAGGACAGTGGTGGAGATGAGGTAGAGGATGGAGGTTTGGGGAGGGTTCCTGAACACAGCCTGGCTGCTCCTCGGCCCCCCAGCCGAGCAGTCAGGACACGACCTGCCCTCCACATCCTCAGGAACACACACACAACCACACACATGGCATGTTAATTCAGAGAACCTTGCTAATACATTATTTGAATTTGAAATAATTGTATCTGCGATGACAGTTAGTATTTAAACAGGCTTTAGGTTGACTTACTGTGCCATCAACGACCTTCTAACTGAGCCACTTCGTCATTGTAAGCCCGATAAAGTGCATTTATATTGTGTTGCTGACTAGATATACAATTTAAATGTTTGTATGATCTCGTATAATAATTGTCATTTCATATCACTTTGTTTTAATATTCTTTTCCCATTATTCTCAGCATGTGGATGCTGTTTGTTGACGGACTGTTAAACTCACGATGCACCCGGAAGTGACCGCTGTCCGTCTGTAAATGCCCTTCCCCACAACACTACTAATGCACGGAGCATCCTGTTTACTTACAAAATAAAATGTCCTTTTTGTATAATGTTCACCAAATAATGCAATATTAATGTTTTCAATGCTGGTTCATTGAATATAAACTATTATGACATACAAAAGTGATTTGGGCTGATTTTTGTGACTCCATAATTGTATAGCAGATGATGGTTTTGACCTGAAAACATTCAACTTCCGGTTAGAGTCTGACTACAGCTCCTGCAGTTTGACTGTTGTTAGCAACATCTCAGCATACTGTTGAACGCCTCATAATCTCCTGGTCAACAAGCTTAATTCACTTCGGGATTTTAAAAACCACGGTGTGCTATTGTAGCCGTTAACGTCACGTTACAGACGCTGTCTATCACTGACGGTCCACTTTGGCTCCTGGTATTTTATAGCTAGCCAACGGTAGCGTTCGCAGAGCAGCTCCAGGGATGGCGGAGGTGCCCGGGACTTCGAGTGAGACGATAACGGAGACTGTTCAGAGCACACCGCCGCCGCCCCAGCAGGTACCGAGAACTCTGCTAGCTAACAGTGGCTAGCAGCTAGCTCTGTTTGAAGCTATACCAGGCCCTCTCCTTCTCTGTGTCATGCCTGCTTGTCTGCTACCGGGCCTAATGTGGTCATTACCCTATCTCCTGTAAAATGACAGGACAGTGAGCGGGAATCGTGGTTTGTGCAGGTTGTTCTCATGTCTGCATTAACAGACTCAGTCAGGATGGACTCTGAACCCAGTCACACCTCGGACTGGTCTCAGGTCTGACGGTACAGACAGAAACACACTAACATCAGCAATATCACGAATATATCACATTCAGACCTGAGGCATGTATCTGGTGTACTATATTAGTATAAAGTGTACACAAATATGTGCCCAGACGAACACTCCTGCAGATGTCTGTTGTTACTGGATGGTCTTTGGTCCTTAGTTACAATGACTGGAGATTGTATAGCCTCATCTTATAATTCTGTTTAAGATAAGAAGAAGATGACATACAAGACAAGTGTCACATATCACAGTCGAAAGGCAAACGTGCAAACAGGACTTAGCAGTGTACAATTGGTAAATTATTTTGGTCATGGTTTATTTGAATGACTTTATACACTACTAGGTAGCTTAACCTATAATAAGGAGTACAGTATACAGTACAGCTCTGGCAAAAATTAAAAGGCCACTCCAAATTCTTCTTAAATCTCAATCTCTCCATTCCATCCGTTGAATTCCAACACAGAGAAATGTTGTCAGTAGTTCATAGAATAAAATCAAATAAACATTAATTGTACTGAAACACATACCTATAAATAGTACAACCAGAGAAACTGATAATGCTGCAGCGGTCTTTTTCCAGAGCTGAAATCATGACTGTGCTTCGGCCTGGGTCTTTTTCTCCAGATTGGTCTGTGCGCCTTCGTGCCAATGAGTGGAGATTGTATGGCCTCAGCTTCTAATGATATTTTAGATAAGAACAAGGTGACACACATGGGAGAAATGTTCAGTTCACCTTTTACTCTATTGATACACATTTGACAGTCCTATACAGAGAAGGCCCGTAAAACGCACATGCACAAAGGGTCAGAGCGAAGGGGCCGCCCTGGATCAGTCGGGGGTCCGGTGTCAGGGCATAGAGTTTCTCCAACTTTGGTCCAAAAGTTGTTTTTAGCTCTTGCCCCTTCCAGCGGGTCGACCCCCCCTTCTCAAACCCGGGTCCACAGGTCATGGTTTTCTAAGTTTTGCGTTGGACCTTAAAATCACATGACTTGGAATGTTCAGTTGTTCTGAATCTGTAGAGGTCAGAGGTCCAGCAGCAGATGCTGATCATCTTAATGTAACAAGATGACACCACACACACACACACACACACACACACACACACACACACACACACACACACACACTAGCTATGCTGTTGTGCAATGACTCTGCTCATGTGCAATATACATGATATTCATGTTTGAGAAGTGAATGTTGTCCCTGCCAGCCAGCTGCCACGTCCTCAGTCAAGTGTGTAACAACACTGCTGTGTAGTAACACTGCTTATATTTCACTTTGTTAGTTCGGAGCTGGTTGGCCGTTAGGAACCAGCTGTTTTCCCACCGTCATGACATCACTGTTTACGCCGCTATAAGCACACCTGTCATCTGTTTCCAGGAGGGACGCAGCCTGACGATCAAGCTGAGGAAGAGGAAGACGGAGAAGAAGGTGGAGTGGTCCAGTGACACCGTCGACAACGAGCACCTAGGAAGAAGGTCCTCCAAATGTGAGTCCTGCTGATCAGCACGGACTGAGATGGAGATAATTGTGTGTCGAAATTAGACCGCTACACGCCATCACACCCAGCATTAGCCGCCTTTAGCTTAGCGGTGGTGAGGTCATGTGGTTCCTTTATAGCCTCATGTTAGCCTTTTACTTCTGGTGATTGCATTTGTTCTTAAACAGATCCTTAATATGTAGGGATCATCCTGCTGAACAAAATGTGTGAGTATTATAAATGTATGTTTGCCAAAAGTAAACTCTTAGACACTCGCTTGGAGCCTGTATAGTACAACATGCATAAAGGAGCTACACAGTGTAGCGAGGGGCAACGGAGTTACAATGATGGCATGGTATGGGAAGATATCTCCTCACTTTGTCCTCAGATTGCAATTCATATCAGACTCAGACGTGTTTCCCTCACGTGCACACACACGTGTTAACGTGTTTAAACCTGCTGCTCTGCTGGATCATCAAAGTGCTACGAGCTATTTTTACCCCGCGCTCCATTTAGTTCTCTTTGAGATGGGAAGTGTTTGAACATGCTGTGATATGATGATCTCTGTGTGTGTGTGTGTGTGTGTGGTGTGTGTGTGTGTGTGTGTGTGTGTGTGTGTGTGTGTGTGTGTGTGTGTGTGTGTGTGTGTGTGTGTGTGTGTGTGTGTGTGTGTGTGTGTGTGTGTGTGTGTGTGTGTGGTGTGTGTGTGTGGGTGTGTGTGTGTGTGTGTGTGTGTGTGTGTGGTGTGTGTGTGTGTGTGTGTGTGTGTGGTGTGTGTGTGTGTGTGTGTGTGTGTGTGTGTGTGTGTGTGTGTGTGTGTGTGTGTGTGTGTGTGTGTGTGGCAGGCTGCTGTATCTACGAGAAGCCTCGACAGTTCGGAGAGTCGTCCTCCGAGAGCGAGGGAGAGGACGATGATGAAGGCTGCGGCAGCGCTCACTGCATCCTGGGCCACGGCAGGAGAGATAATGGACAGACGGGGGGTGGGGGGGCCACGGCGCCCCCAAACTCTGGGGGGTCACACAGCCACTAGTGTGGGGGTCTCGCCACGACAATGACACGTACAAACTGCACTCTTTTTTTTAGTTTAGTCCATCACTGAGCGGAGGAGGAGGAGGAGGAGGAGGAGGAGGAGGAGGAGGAGGAGGAGGAGGAGGAGGAGGAGGAGGAGGAGGAGGAGGAGGAGGAGGCGGGGGAGGCAGCACAGACATAGGGTACTGAGTCAGCATAGGAACAGATGCATGCACAGTCCACTGACATGCACCTCGTGGACGGGGTCAGAGGTTACGATGCATGTGTTGCTTCCTGTACTGCAGGGCACTCGCTGTCTCCCTGCTGAGCATTTTCCAAAGCATGTCGCGTTCCTGATTTCCATTGATATCCATTTCCTTAACTCTGCTGACAGCCCCCCCGAGGTGTCTCCGTCAGAGGGCAGCGCTGCAACTGCCCTTGCTTGCTTCATTTGCTGAATATCTTCTTCATGATTTGAGCAGTAACGTTTGAATATAGATGTGGGAAGATGTACGACCCAAGGTGACGAACATTATTAAATATGTATGATGAAGAAAACACACTGCAGAGAGCAGGGACTGCTGATAGTTCATTAGGAAATGTACGTAAGAGGATCATGGCCACACCCTAACATGAGATCAGAGTTCTGAGATAAGTCATCATTGAAACGTGTTTGTAACTTCGGCCACGTCGGAAAGAAGTCTACATTTGAGAATGTTTTAACAATCCCACATGTTTTTACTTTGGGTCACATCGCAGAAGAGATGCTCAGGGGGCGCTATCCGCTCCGCAGGAATCTCTTCTGCTCCATTGACCATTTTTCTTTCTTAATTAATGAATGTATCATTGAGTAAGAATGTCGGCTAATGCTTAGACATGTTCTTAATGAAATGGCGCGTTTATTCCAGAAGCATTTGACATGTATGTAATCACCGGCCAATCTTAAGTTCCAGCGATAAAGAAAACCAGCCGTGTTCTGCACAGCGCTTTGGAAAATGGTCGGCAGTTCTGTAAACAATATTTCATTGCCAAAGTGAAAGATGTAGAAAGCACGATGGACACATTGTGTGGTGTGAAGTGCATCGTTGAAACTGTTCTGCTCCTGTTGTGCTGACTCGGCTGTAAGCATGGCCGCCACCCTAACCCTTTAACATGGTTTGAGCTCCAGTGCAACACAACGCACCGCTTGTCACAAAGTGTCATACTGCCCATTAAAGGATTCTCTGTAGTTCTGTGGGAAACGTTCCTCAGCAGGAAGTGTCTGTAATTTGTCGTGAGGAAGCTGAAACGTATCACAGCTCTGACTGATGCAGAGGTTGGAAACAGGAGCTCTGGCCCCAGCTGCCTGTCTGAGCGTGATGTCCTTTCCACAGCACATGCTGGCTTCATCCTATCACGCAGCCACTGACGGCTCAGTCACTGTGCTGTTTCTGATTGGAAGATGGAATGTGCCGGTTGTTAAAAGAACACATTGCACAAGACTGATGACATATTACTCCGTTGGCTTTAGTACCATCGCCGTTCACGATCACTTCAATGCTTTCACTCAACACTGGGGTTTTCTCTTCTTCCAACCCGATTGCTTAGCAGATGCTTTACAGGAATGACTAAATGTAAGGTATAAAACAAGTTAAAGTAATTCCAACACATTGCATCAAGGTCCAACAGGAGATTTAATTACAATCCTTAAAAGGCTTTAAAGTGCCTTCAGCACCTCTTCATTATTAAAAGCATTAATAGTTTAATGTCAGACTGGCCAATCGGCATTTAGTTATAATATTGATGTTTTATGAAACTTTTTTAAACTACAGATATCCCTATGAACCGTGACATGGAGCGTAGTTCAGAAGTGATGGAGCTGAGGTACAACACACAATGAAAATATCCATATCTAGTCAAATCCTCATATCGTCTTATATTGTAAAAGATTGTCTTTAGTTGAAAGGCAGTAAAGTGTTGTTTCATTGGTTATCACTCAGTCTGTATTTCCTCTTGACGGATGACGACTCGTCAGAAGTGTCATCCTGCTGATGAAGTGAGCACCGGTCTGAACAACATGGCTGCCCAATGGAAACATGAAGAATACAGTGACTCATCGCCCACCTGTTAGTTTGCTGTTCCCATGACGTCTGATCGACCTATACATCCTGGCCTGTGTTGGGAGATGGCTTGATCTGGCTCACATCGTGTAAACCCGGATCACTCAAACTGCACGTCGAGGACTTCCGGTTGTGTCAAATGTAAACTGAAGTCACGTGGTAGCTTTTGCTCGAATCATCCGTTTCTGTAACGAGACCTCAGCGAGGGATTGTATTTTTTACATTTATACTTTTTTCTCTGGTTTTAATTTGCTTGATTGATTTTGAGATAAATCCACTGGACAATCTTAGAAACTATGACATGTTGGCGTATGAAACGTGTTGTTAGAGTTTAGACAAACTCAACCGTCCTGAGTTGTGAATAACATCGTTCATTTGTATGAATGTACAAATAATGAGTTCCTTTTCAAAGCAGCCAAAAGCACCCTTTAGATCCTCCATGGTCACTCAGAGCCCCTCCATGGTCTCTGAGCCCCTCCATGGTCTCAGAGCCCCTCCATAGTCACTCAGAGCCCCTCCATGGTCACTCAGAGCCCCTCCGTGGTCACTCAGAGCTCCTCCATGGTCTCAGAGCCCCTCCATGGTCACTCAGAGCCCCTCTATGGTCACTCAGAGCCCCTCTATGGTCACTCAGAGCCCCTCCATGGTCTCAGAGCCCCTCCGTGGTCACTCAGAGCCCCTCCATGGTCTCAGAGCCCCTCCATGGTCACTCAGCTCATCCATGGTCACTCCATTTTCATCTTCATCGTGGTCCTGGTTCAGATATGTGACAGTGTGAGTTCCACCCTGCCGCCTCTCCTCTATCTTAACACATTGTTACATATGTACATTG
Source organism: Champsocephalus esox (assembly GCA_036324585.1). Lineage (NCBI taxonomy): Eukaryota > Metazoa > Chordata > Actinopteri > Perciformes > Channichthyidae > Champsocephalus > Champsocephalus esox. The sequence continues at coordinate 514,924 of CM070488.1, forward strand.
TTCTTGTAATGGGAATGCACCTTCTGTATATACTATGATCATAATGAGAGCAGATTTCATGTGAAATAAAGTCTTAATCTGTCATTCAGCTGGCTCATGCGTGGTATATATGGGGTTGGGAGGGTTACCTGTTTTATCAGAATATAAGAGTAATGTAACCTGATTACTTTCCATTCATGTTGGAATACCTCAATATCAAGCACAATGCATATAAATATCAATAAGATGTTTTTACTTTTATGTTTTACTTAGATAAATACAATCAGACAGTTTAATAAAGGGAATATTTATTGAGCCTCAGTGTAGCGTAGTACAGTTAGTTCAATGACAGCACAGATATGCAGTGGTCCAGCAGTCAGTGTGTCCGCTGCTCTTATCAAAATAGCTTTCCTCACCATATTAGGCAAGGCAAGTTTATTCATATAGCACTTTTCAACACAAGGCAATTCAAAGTGCTTTACAAAAAACGAAAGACATTAAGAAAATGGCATTTAAAATCAGTCATTACAAAGAAAAGCTAATAAAATAAACATAAAAAGTACATGGATAAAAGTTACAGTGCAGTCTAAGATATGAATAGTTCAATTAAAAGCAGCGACAAAAGGAAAAGTCTTCTTGCTGGATTTGAAAGTAGTCAGAGTCGCAGCGGACCTGCAGGTTTCTGGGAGTTTGTTCCAGATGTTTGGAGCATAATAACTGAACGCTGCTTCTCCATGTTTAGTTCTGACTCTGGGGACAGGAAGCTGACCAGTCCCTGAAGACCTGAGAGATCTGGATGGTTCATAGTTTAGCAGGAGGTCAGTAATGTATTTTGGGCCTAAACCATTCAGTGCTTTATCGACCAGCAGCAATATTTTGAAATCTATTCTTTGACACACAGGAAGCCAGTGTAAAGACTTCAGAACAGGAGTGATGTGATCCACTTTCTTAGTGTTAGTGAGGACTCGAGCGTTCTGAATCAGCTGCAGCTTTCTAATAGATTTTTTAGTGAGACCTGTGAAGACACCATTGCAGTAGTCGAGTCTACTGAAGATAAAAGCATGGACAAGTTTTTCCAAATCCTGCTGTGACATTAGTCTTTTAATCCTAGATATGTTCTTTAGGTGATATTAGGCTGATTTAGTAACTGTTTTAATGTGACTGTTGAAACTCAGGTCAGAGTCCATGACTACACCTAGATTCCTGGCTTTATCTGTTGGTTTTGAACATTTGCAGACTGAAGCTCAGTGCTAACTTTTAAATGTTCTGCCTTGGCTCCAAAAACCATTACCTCAGTTTTATCTTTGTTTAATTGGAGAAAGTTCTGACACATCCAGTCATTGATGTGTTCAATGCACTTACTCAGTGTTTGAATTGGAGCATCGTCTCCTGGTGAAATGGTTACGTACTGTAAATGTGTGTGTCATCCGCATAGCTATGGTAACTTATTTTGTTGTTCTTCATTATCTGAGCCAGTGGTAGCATGTAGACGTTAAAGAGAAGAGGCCCCAAGATGGAGCCTTGAGGAACCCCACATGTCATATTTGTCAACTCAGATGTGTATTTACCTATAGAAACAAAGTTGTTTCTGTCCTTTAAGTAAGATTCAAACCAATTTAGAACTGTTTCCGAAAGTCCCACCCAGTTCTCCAGTCGGTCCAGTAATATGCTGTGGTCAACAGTGTCAAACGCAGCACTGAGATCTAATAATACTAACACTGAAGTTCTGCCACTGTCTGTGTTTAAGTGGATGTCGTTAAAGACCTTTACAAGAGCAGTCTCAGTGCTGTGGTTTGGACGAAAGCCTGACTGGAACACTGCAATATGTGATGAATTAAAGGCAACACAGATGTACACATGGGTCAAATTTCATTTAGAAAAATACAATTTTGAAATCCTATTGTTTTGTTTATAAAATACTGACAAGGCATTAGGGCCACATGTGAAATTATTTTTGAGATCCTCGCAAATAAAAAAAATGCCAGAATTCTGAGATGAATTCTTCTTAAATGAAAATAAAAAGGGTCCTAATGATCTTCTGAGTACTCTCCTTGGCACAACACTACCATCATTCCTATCAAAAGGAAGTGAAATGGATGGTTTTATTTCATTTTTGCAGATAATGTGCAAACTTAACTGTCAACAGGCTTTTGGAACGCCTATTTTTAGTTTGTTTGTGAAAGACATTTTATATGAATTCATTAATTAATTAACAATATCATTCTATTGAATAAAGGGCAGCAACTAGTATTCTCATTATTGATTTCTGCACCTCTAGTTTCTGAAAAAGTCTCAAACAATAATATTTGCAAATATATATTCTGTTGACCGATTGTTCCAAAGGGTCAGGATTCTAATTTCATTCCAACCTCCAGGTTGCACATTGCCTTTCCAAAACTAAAAGGGGAGCATGTAATGTGCACTGTAATGTCTTTAGAGTGGTGTTATGCTTCGGGACACACTGGAAATCACTTTTTATTGTTGGTAGTGGTTCTGCTTTGTCATACAAATTAGATTTTTACACTTGTATTGTATATAAGTGTACACAAACGCTTCCATCTGATACAAACGGTGCTTTCTGGATAACAAATGATACACACATGCTGAGAGAGAGAATGTGTAATACAAGTCACATATGTTTAAATACAACAGGGTGTAGGAAAAACATGCTATTGTGCACTTTCACTGTTGTACCGTTAACTCTAAAGCATGACATCAATTAAAGTCCAGAAATCACACAGGAATGAGTGAAGTTTGAAACAAACCTCATGGCACAGATAAGAACCAAGAACAAGCTATCCTGACACATGGATGTGTGCTGCTGGTGTCATGTGTCACGCTTCTGATTCATGGAAGGAGCAAGGAGCACATGGAGTCTTTTCTCAGTGTCAAGTACATCATGCACTGTACACGGTCAGGTCTTCAACACATGTCTCTCGTCTTCCATCAGATTCAACTCTTATGAACATAGATCAAGTACAAAACACGTTTATAAAGTCTACTTTCCAGCACTGTGAACCCGTTGTTGAGTACCCCACCGTTTTATGAAATGTATAGTAGCAGATAGAAACTGCAGGATGCTAACTCACAATTAGCATAATTCATTAGCATTAAATAGCACATGCAGACAATATCTATTAAATAGCTTGGCTGATTTCTGCATGTGTTAAGGTATATTGAATATGTAATCCATTTCTGAAATGTTAAGGATAACAAATGGAGGTTTTGAGTCCCCGAAAAGGTTCAAATCGACCCAAAATGAATGAAGATCATCCCACCGGGAGTACAAGCATGGCCACCTTCTGGTTAAAGCTGCCATCATGGAACTTGAAAATGTCAGGAATTGATTCGACATCCTCAATAAACTACTCCAACATTGGATTCATCAAATGATGGGCTATAATGCTAATTAATGCAACTTATGCTAACTGTGCAAATTGCCCAACATATGCAGATTAGCTTCCGGCAGTTTCTATGTGCTGGGGATCCCTACTTTACATTTCTGACATAAAACGTTTGGTTACTCTTTCCGGGTTCACTCCAGACTGATATGTAGAGAGAAGCACTCACAGCTGAGTGTTCTTCTATGGCTGTTAGATGCTCCTTCCTCAAAAAAAGACTCCCATCGCATTCCATTCATTTAGTCTACGGTGTGAAAATATATATATTTTATTTTTAAGAGACAACATTTCTCATGGCTTGGATACGGACGGTGTAGTTACTGCTTCCTCAGAACGTCTCCATATTTGGATGTTAGCCTTCTGTTGAATAAACCCGCCCCAAAGACAGGGATGTGATGTCACAGGTCTGATTGGTTGGTTCATAAATAGATGCAGCTTAATCACCGACTGATAAGCAATATTGCGGTTTGTAGTCCGGTAGTAGGATTTCTGTACAATCAATCAAATCAATCTCATAGGTTAGTTGGAGCCAGCTGGAGATGGGACAGAAACCCATGCTTATTTTCTGTGCTTCAGTTGAGTTCAATTAAAGATGGGATGATATTTAGCAGGTCGTGTTTGAAGTGCACTTCGACTGGATAGACCTTTAGGATTCCAAATGCACTTAATATGGATAACTTTGAATGTTTACCTCTTAGAAGAGTTTTATATCTGTGGTACTAAAAACCTTGATTCACATTTCTCTCCTTCCCTCCGAGGCATTCCGGCTGTGTTGGTGTTGGTTGTCGATTCCCTCAAAATTCACCAAAGGCAATAACCTGGTCCCAAACTCTCTCGGGGTGAATCAGAAAACAACGTCGTCCCCCAAGTCAGGAAATTAAATGTTGGCTCAATGAATTGCAACACTTCCTCAATATGCTTTCTCTTCTTGCTGCTTCAACATTCATGGCGTTGTAGTAGTGGTTACCCAACCGTGTAATGTCCATATTGTGGTGACAGCATGAAGATCAAGTGAGGACAGACGTCCATACACACAGTTCATTAGGGTTAAACAAAGTGACATGAGCAGAACTGACTGGAGTGTAGTGAAGGTGCAATACAGCTATTAAGCCGGGCAGCAGTGTGTGTGTGTGTGTGTGTGTGTGTGTGGTCCAGCTGGAGGTCCTCAGCAGCTCCTCAGCCTGTGGAGGAAGCACAGCTCTCTGAATAACAGCTCACAAGTGTTCACAGAGCAGTGACATTGAATTTAAGAGAAGAGGGCGAACCCTGCACTTTGATCAAATCAACATAAGTCAAACATGAACTCATCACTCTGATAAGCAGACTGTACCAATAGATGTTACCCCAACACTTACTTAAAGAGGACATGTTATTCTCATGTTCAGGTGTCTATCAGTACTTAGTGTCTCCACATGTCTCCATGCTTTAATGTTCATCCTGCCTGTGCTGCAGCACCTCTTTTCACCCTCTGTCTGAAACCAGAGCCCAGCCTGCTCTGATTGGTTAGCTGGCTGGCTCTGTTGTGATTGGTTAACCACTTAAGAGATGTTTTTTTATCTTGAGTCTGTAAAGTTACCGGTTAATGCTATAACCCCTGACTGATTCAAACACTGAGTTTGGTATGTAAGAGTTTAAAGAAACATGATAATTACAATATCCCTGGCAGTTAGAAAAGAATAGAACAAATAAATGTTGTTCTTTTGCTTTAATATGGAAGAGGATGAGGGCCAGAAAAAAAGTCAGAATTTTGACTTCAACCTCAGAACAAAATTGTTCACTAAACCTCGGCCGTTCTCTAAGTGTAGCTGTCAAAATAACACTTACTTCATTAAATATTAAATTCATATTTTCAATTAAGTGAAGTAGAGGCAAAGCATTGAAGGAAACTAAAGTACCTGAATATTGCACTCTAATAAACCATTATGAGTATATTATAATCGTTCCCAAATGCATTTTCATGAAGATCCCGTATAGAGGAAATACTCTCACAAAACAAAGTACAGGGATTTCATAAAAACGTACAACAACAAAATATTGATTTATGAATTTCGGTCACTATGATCAGCATCAACGAATCAAGGTGTTCTGATTCTATGAAGCCTGGAGGGGTGAGGGCCTCCAGACCTGGCCTCACTAAAGAAGGATGATTTGGAGTCAATGTAGGCTTGGAAACTGACCTGAGCTAACAACCTGCAGTGACAATAGGCGCGTTCACACCGCACTACTTTACCCACTTTAGTTCTGATAGAGTCCCGAAAAGGCGCGTTCACACCAAAAAGAGCCGGAACTAAAATGAGTTAATGAGAACCTTTTCACCCCCTTTTCCGCCCTGCAAGAGAGCGGGGACTTTCGTGGGAGAAAAAGGTTCCCGTGTCTGATTGGCTGGGCGGATTGCAAACCACGCCCCTTAAAACTCCCAAAAAGTGTTTGTGTAGCCGCCATTTTATTATCCTCGCATTTGCATTATTAGCATTAGCATTAGCCCAGCGCAGAAACGCAGAGAGACTAACTCATGGCAACACAAAATAAAACATGGGAGCGGTGGAGATGAGGAGGTGTCGGCGTTCTGGCGATTTACTCGGAAGGCTTCAGTAGCAGCTGCTGGGACTCCCAGCAGCTGCTACTGAAGCCAGTCCCCAACTCCAGGGGCTTCCGGGGGGACTTCCGGCCGGGGACTTCGGCCGGGGCCTCCGGGCGGCAGTATACGCCGTGAAGTGGTTTGCGGCCTGCCAGTAAACCCAAAGCAGAAGAAGAAGAAGTGACGTCAGCGGCTTCATTTGCCTAATCCTCCCCCAGGGACTTTTTCTGGTGTGAACGCGATCTGTACTTAGTTCATGAGAACTAAAGAGTTCGCATGAACTAAGTTCGCATGGACCTTTGTGGGAAAAGTACCGCAGTGTGAACGCGGCTATTGCTACAGCTTCAGCGGTTGGTAGTTATTAAGAGGTTCATCATTTAGGTATTTGTGGAATGTCACGCAAAGCATCAGAGAAAAGGAAACACTTGTGAGGTGGCGAAGTGTAACATAGACATGAGGAATGGTGGGCCTTACCTCAAGTCTAACTTGTCTTCACTTTGTCTTTTACAGACACAAGCTTTTCTTCACATTCCAAACTGTCTTTCTTTTCCTCCGTCTCCTTGTCCTCCTCCTCAACTTCTTCTTCTTTTTTTTCTTCTTCTTCTTCCTCCCCGCCGAGTATCACGCTCTGTCGCACGCTGACGGAGATCACCAGCGCCTGGATGATGCCGTAGATCAGGGCGAACTGAGGGAGGTACTCCTGGATCAGCCAGAGTAGCCCTGCCATTCCCACCGAAGACACGAAAAACATGGCCATACCGTGCAGCCACAGCCTCAGAGCCCCCTGCACCCCGAACACCTCCAGGATCAGCTTGGTGGGGGGGGACACCGTCCACAGGAAGCCCACCACAAACAGATCGAACAGGTGGCGCAGGAAGTTGAAGCAGATGTCGTAGTGCTCTGGGAGGATGTCCATCTTCCAGCTGTTAGCAAAGAGTCGAAAAGGAGATGAGGAAGGGGGTATGGGAGAGGGAGGAGGCGTCCCGTAGTCGGAGAAGTCCCCCTCCCCGTCACTCGTACCTCCATCCCGTTTCCTCTGTCTCAGTGTACTTGGCTCGCTTTGTTCTGGCCATGAAATGTAAGAAGTTGGGAGATACTTATTCCACCATCTAGACTCTGGATTGGTCGCCTGTTGCCTGGCGCTGAGGACTTCAACTTCTCTTGGCTGAAGCTTCTCCTGCGCCTCCCAGAACTCCTCCGCCGGACTGCTTTTCTCACTCCTCCACCCTCCCCAGATCCAGGAGGTCCAGCCCCTCTGGCCCGGTTTGCTGACTCCTTGCTCCTGGCCCCCTCTCACCTCGGTGTTATTCTCTGACACAGCACTCTTGCCCCCCCAGGAGCGCACCCACCCCCACGCTCTGCTCACCACAGCTGTCATGCTTTCTCACAGAGCTTGTTGGAGTTGAATTAAGATGCAGAGACTCTCAGCTAATCTGACTCCCTTATTGGGAAAGCATGCATGAACTGCCAGTGCTGAAGTTGTAATACTTGTTCAAATATGTCCTCAGGCCACAGACACACCTGTGGGTGTGCTGGGGCAGTGCAGCTGAATACCACGGGTGACCCCTCCTGCCATTTAGAAGTCAGGCTTCTCCTCTACATGTCTTTGGTTCAACCTGGCAACATTTGGAGCTGCCAAGGTTGCGTTCAGGAGCATTACCTTCAAATGTGCTTATGAGCAAGTTAGCACCGGCTAGTACAGTGAGTAGGTTGAGATCAGAGTTTAGGTTCAGTTCCAGAATGTTAACAATGTTGCTAGACAAACTTCTCAGAGACTCCGAAAACACATTTAGTCTCTCCTTAGATCTGCGAAAAACAAAAAGACATTCAGTTGGTTTATGCATGGGCTACATGCAGAGGGGGAGGAAGTGCTCAGATCATGGAATTCATTAAAAGTAATAAAGTATTAGCATCAACATATAGTGAAAGTAGCGACAGTGAAAGTAGTCGTTGTGCAGATTGGTGCATTCCAGAATAATATAATGATATGTTTTATAATGATTGATCATGAAAGTGTTCTCAAAGCTGGTGAAGCTGCAGCTAGTCTGAAGTACTTTGTAGACTGCAGGGTAGCTGGTGGAGGTGCAGCTAGTCTGAAGTACTTTGTAGACTGCAGGGTAGCTGGTGAAGGTGCAGCTAGTCTGAAGTACTTTGTAGACTGCAGGGTAGCTGGTGAAGGTGCAGCTAGTCTGAAGTACTTTGTAGACTGCAGGGTAGCTTGTGGAGGAGCAGCTAGTCTGAAGTACTTTGTAGACTGCAGGGTAGCTGGTGGAGGTGCAGCTAGTCTGAAGTACTTTGTAGACTGCAGGGTAGCTGGTGGAGGTGCAGCTAGTCTGAAGTACTTTGTAGACTGCAGGGTAGCTGGTGGAGGTGCAGCTAGTCTGAAGTACTTTGTAGACTGCAGGGTAGCTGGTGGAGGAGCAGCTAGTCTGAAGTACTTTGTAGACTGCAGGGTAGCTGGTGGAGGTGCAGCTAGTCTGAAGTACTTTGTAGACTGCAGGGTAGCTGGTGAAGCTGCAGCTAGTCTGAAGTACTTTGTAGACTGCAGGGTAGCTGGTGGAGGTGCAGCTAGTCTGAAGTACTTTGTAGACTGCAGGGTAGCTGGTGAAGGTGCAGCTAGTCTGAAGTACTTTGTAGACTGCAGGGTAGCTGGTGAAGGTGCAGCTAGTCTGAAGTACTTTGTAGACTGCAGGGTAGCTTGTGGAGGAGCAGCTAGTCTGAAGTACTTTGTAGACTGCAGGGTAGCTGGTGGAGGTGCAGCTAGTCTGAAGTACTTTGTAGACTGCAGGGTAGCTGGTGGAGGTGCAGCTAGTCTGAAGTACTTTGTAGACTGCAGGGTAGCTGGTGGAGGTGCAGCTAGTCTGAAGTACTTTGTAGACTGCAGGGTAGCTGGTGGAGGTGCAGCTAGTCTGAAGTACTTTGTAGACTGCAGGGTAGCTGGTGAAGGTGCAGCTAGTCTGAAGTACTTTGTAGACTGCAGGGTAGCTGGAGGATTCACTCCAGGTGGAACTAAAGGCTGATTCAACACTTGATTATTTTCATCATTTATCCACATCTGAGAAGTAACTAAAGGTATCGAATACATTCTAGTGGAATAAAACACTATTCATTTAATTTGTAGTGGTAAAGAACAAAGTAGCAAACAAGTAAAATACTCAAGTAAAGTACATGTCCCTCAGAATTGTACTTAAGTACAATACTTGGGTAAGTGTACTAGTTACAACAACTACTTCCAATTCCACATCAATGCGGTTTAGCTAATGTTACACTGTGTCTTAGTTTAGTCTTAGCTAACCTGCAGGGTTTACTAGAACAATAACACTGGTTAGCAGCGGATGACAGCTAGTGTAACGCTTACTAAGTCTTTTCAGTAAACCATTTTAGTGTTTATTTATCGTTTAACGTTAGCCAGCATGACAATAGATACTCGCTCACCTTCAGTGACGTTAGCTTGAGTTCGTGTCAGACCGTCAGCTAGCCTCCCCGCTAGCATCAGAAGTCGAACCACCGAGCGAGCTCCTGACCGCTGGACACCGAGCCGTCAACAAACCGACGTGTTCCGGTTGGCGGTTACATACAGTCCGGACAGAGAAACCGGGTGACACGTACACAGCAGCGGTAGTCTGGAGTCCTGAGACGGGACGGAGACAGTGGGTGTTTCTCAATAGTCTAGTAAAGCTGCTCCAGAGCCACTATTTCAAGCATACTACGTCATCGAGTGCCGCCGACAGGGCCGGCTCTGACCAATTTGCTGCCCTAGGCAAGATTTTTGCTGGCGCACCCCCCCCCCACACCCTTGTGGCATGACCACCAAAACAGAAAAATATGGACACAAGATGTGTGCAAATGTATTTAGTATCCTATCCATTTGAACATGATTTTATATGGGGGGTGGACCTAACCTCCTCTCGGGGGGTTCGGGGGCATGTTCCCCCAGGAAGATACTTTTTTTTTAATATTGAAGTTAAAAGTAGTGTAGTAGTAGTGTAGTGTACGATGTCTCAACGACTAACAAAGTCAGGCTTTCAAGAAAGAAAAGAAAGGAGAGAAAGTCAAGAAAGAGGGACTGAAGGGTGACAGTATGTCACCCAGTTTTTCAAAAGAAAAGGTGGGTGTGGTCCATGAGTGGTGGAAATTAGATTGTTAGCTAAGCATAGTCCATTGTAAATAATAATTGTAATGTTTTGCTGACATTTAAAGGTGGGGTAGGTAAGTTTGAGAAACCGGCTCGAGATACACTTTTTGTTATATTCCATGGAATGCTCTTAACATCCCGATAGCAATGAATATCTGAAGTGCTTTGACAAAACATCCATTAAAAAAAATTCATCTGTGGAAGCCGTGGCGCTGTAAAAAGCACGACCAATCATTTTAGCCGGCCCAGCTAAAATAACTGGATGGCCTCCCTGCCTGTCAGCCTTCCATCGGGGCACACACTTATCTGGTGCCCTCATTGGTCGGTTTGTGTGTGTTGGAGGAGGGGCTCTGTAAGGAAGTGGCAGATTTTTACCAGTTGTGTATTTTCAAATTCCAGCGCACTCGAGCTGGTTTATCCAAAATTACCTACCCCACCTTTAAGTTCTGTTAATATCTTCACTGAAAAGGTTTTTCATTTCACTCCTCTTTTAGCTGACATTTAATAAATGCAGGTACATTTTTAGCAGCTATTCATACTAAATCAGTTGTCCCCAGTGGTGTAGTGGGGATTTTTTTACTGGTTGGACGGGGGGGGTTGGACGGGAGACACTATGGACGCGCTCGTGAACTGTCAACGGGGGGGTACACTGTGGACCTCTGTGTCGTCTGTCAGCGCAACTTACATGATGCCGTTAAGACAATATAATAATAAAGGGCGGTGCCGGCCATCAGCGAACCGATCCGGCCTTTCTGCGCGACTGTCACTCAAATGCGGGACATGGTCTCAATTTGTGGGACGTGGGACAAATAATAAAAATGCTGTGTGTGCAGTTCCGCACAAAGCGGGACACCTGGTCACCCTACACGCACACGGTGCTGCCCCTCACACACACACACCAGCCACACACACGCTTCAAATCAAGTTGCATAAATGCTTGAGCTACGTTTTTATTGTAATTACTGTGAAAACTGCCTATTATGTTTTCGTCATTATTACAACAAATAGCCTACACACTTACAACTGATAACACTGGCAATGATTTTATATTTATTAGACAATTAAAAAAAATCATGCTACAAATAAGTGGGGGTACGGCGTACCCCCACATCCAACGCCCACTACACCACTGGTTGTCCAAGGACTTGATCAGTGACTTTGCCGGTAAGAAGGCTAGGCGATGGGCTCTTGGTGAGTAAGGCTGAGCCAGGGCTCGTGATAACTGTTAAAGGGCAAGGCTATGGTAACGGTATTGGATCACTCCACAGAAGATGCATGATGAGAAAAAGACTGAGAACAGGTGATAGGCTCTGATTTAGCGCCACCATCAGGCCTTTTCACTTTCATTTCTTTTTTTATTGTCCGTTTACACTTTAATACCCGCTTATTTTGTAGCTGGTATGTATATTTAATTTAAAAATCTGCTGCTTATTTTATAAATGATAATATTGGTGTTAATGTTCACTTTAGTTTAATTTAAGATATATTTATTTTGATTTATGAATGTTCCATTCAAAAATGTTATTAAAAAGGCATGTACTCCATAAAAGATGACTTTTAAGATCTATTGTCAGGAATGTTAGTGTTATATAAAATAGTGAATTCTACTGCACGTCGGCACAGTGTTATATGGGGGGACGGGTGGCGCAGTGGTCTGTGCGTTTGATCATCAGATCAAGGGGGCGTTGGGGAACTCCAGGGAAACCCGCTCCCGCCCCCACTGCGTGAGGCCGTTGTGTCCTTGGGCAAGACACTGCACCCGAATTTGCTCCTGTGGGTATTGTCCACAGTAGATGACCATTACATGTATGATCTGTATGTGTAATGTGTATTTTTAAAGCGCTTTGAGAGTCTTTGATAAAGCGCTATAATAAATATAAGGATTATTATTATTACATGTTCACCGCTCAGTGTCAGTAAATATTGTGCAGTTAGTATTGGACTACAAGATAGATGCAAGCCTGTACATGTGGAGTTATTTAAAGCATAAATGAGTGGGTTGGGTTCTGGAGGTGTGGTTACAGCAGTGTGCTTGGTTGGCGTGGCCTGGGCCTAGTGGTGGGGCCCAATGTGATATCTTTTCATGGGGCCCGAAATCCCTGGCGGGGCCCCTGCCAGTCTCACAATCATTAAACTAGATTAAAAACAATATTGTTAACATAAAAATATGATTTTCGTTGTTTAGAGTTATTCTCCCGGTATTCCACCGGGTCCGTCTGCGCCGTGTTGCGGCCCATCCACATGGCGGCGTGCGTTAAAGCTTCAACTCTTCTTCCCATTAACTTTGAATGGGGTGACGTCACGCTTTGCCGAACTGCATTGTGGTTCCGTCGCTTCGCTCCAAAGTTCAGAAAAGTTCAACTTTTGAAGCTTCGATGAAAGTGTCAGCCAATCAAATCATATGCCAGTACAAGCTCTAGCCAATCAAACCACGTTGTGCGTTGAAGCTTGCCGGTGGGCGTGTCTGAAACTCGACTAATCACATGAATCTCACTCCCCGGACACACAAGCACGCGGTTTGATTGGCTAGAGCTTGTACTGGTATATGATTTGATTGGCTGGCGCTTCCGTCGAAGCTTCAAAAGTTTAACTTTTCTCAACTTTTGAAGCGAGCAACGCGAAGCGATGGAACCACAATGCAGTTCGGCAAAGCGTGACGTCACCCCATTCAAAGTGAATGGGAAGAAGCGTTGAAGCTTCAACGCATGCCGCTGTGTGGACGGGCCGTAAGGCTTCATCTCGCCATCACCATAGTTTGTCTCATAAATATTTGTGTGAAAAAGGCAGTGTCCATTCTTTGTCAAATATTTATATTTGACAAATAATATTTATTTAAAATTAAATAATTAAAATTCTTCAAATACAAATTCATGTCAATGTAGTGAACCGTTTAGACGAATAGCCTTGTAGAACAAGCCGGAGGACAGGAGAGTCCGAGTTTCACTCCATGCCCCTGCAGAGCCCAGTGGAACTGTTCCACCCGGCTCTTCATGCGTCTGCACGTCCTCCAGATCCAGATCATTCAGTCACACCTGTCGGAGCGAAACAGTTAGTGACCTGTGTTTGGCTGCCACACATTCTCAACAGGAGCTGAACAGTCCGAGTGTCTCAGTGCGCTGCGAGTAAACTTCATTTTGCATCAGTTGAACCAAAAAACTGAATCATCATAGACCGCCTCGGACCAAAGCTCTCCCAAGTCCCATTAGATCCATCAGGCCAAGGTCATACAATTCCAAGATCACACGGTCCATTTATGACGAGCCGGTGCCGTCCCAGATGTAACCCTTTCTAATAAAGCCCAGCAGCAGCAATGCTGCTTTATTACACTCACCCTCAGCAGAGCTCCAGCCTCGGAGTCAGCATCCAGGTCTGTGGATGAGATGTGGATATGTCCCAGCAACTCCTCCCATCAGTGTGTGGCCGAGCTGCAAGGCAACGGCACGTCAGTACCAGCACATGGCAAACCAACGAGACCTTTAGAGAACACACCTGATGATGCTAAGCCCACCTGCTGCAATCACACCTCAAACGGGTCAGCAGAGGAATTTCACCAGTTACGACTTTTTTAAGGCCCTACGAAATGCGTTCACTAAACAGAAGCACTCATTATCTCAACATATAAAAAACAATTATACGGCTAAAAGTTATATAAATATTTGTCATTTGGCTGAGGCAAACCTCAGGTTTCCAGTGAATGCCTGCCACTGTTTAAGTTGCACTGAAATGATGCAGCACACATTACAGCCTGAGGCTTCTTAAGTGTGACAGCACTTCAAAAAAGCCAGCATTCATAAGAAACTGCCTTTAATAATCAAACGCATGTCTTACGCTTCAGATTTATCTCCATGGTCATTTGGAATAACTCAGTGGTTGTGTAGATAAGGGAAACTAAACAACAACCATGCTTTAAAAAAAAGATAGTCCAGCAGTAACAAGTCTACATGATCAGCAGTAGGTGGGCTCAACATACTGGTGTGGTTATGTGGTCAGTGCACTGTGAAGACATCTTCATCTTTTGTCAGAGACTCTAGTCTATGAAATCATCATCCCACATAGCAGAAGATTCAAGGAGACATGATTTAATAGCACACTTACCGAAGAGAGTCTCCAACATCTTGAGAAACCTGGTGATGAGATCAGAGAAAAGTATTACAACTAATGCTGTCAAAATTATCGCGTTAACGGCGGTAATTATTTTTTTTGAATTAATTGCGTTAAAATATTTAACGCATGTGCAGAATGGCCCGCCCCATACATCCCACCAGTGGCAGCGCCAGGGTATGGCTGGGGTAGGCTACACCCATACCAAGAAATAGCTTAGCCCCACCATGAACAATGATGTTAAAGTAAGCAAAATAAAGTCTGCCAACTCGCGCCGAGTAAAGTGCACAGACAGCAGTTAGTCAGATTGATTTCAGTAGCCACTTGCCTGGAAATACCGAAGACCAGAAACGGTTTTGAAAACTTTTGTCACGTAGTGATCGTCTTCTCAATAGAACATCTTTGATAATGTCTTCTGGCCAATCAGAATCACGATAACGGCGTGGTGTTGTTGCAGGAAGTCCCGACGGAGAATACTTTTGCTGTTGTACAGGTGACACATAACTGGTACGCAGGTTATGTGCGTAATCTGAAATGCATACCGTCACTTGTGTCACAAAGCGCATTTGCGTACCGACGTACTTGTGAAGCTTTTCCAGAAGGCGGTTAGATCCCCGGACGACAGAGTCGGTCTCCGTGTGCACAGACAGGCTGCTGTTAACGTCGGTCTGTACGACGGACCTGTGCCAACACTACGCCAACCGGCTGCGGAGGGAGACTCCCCCCTTCACTGGAGAACTGCGCTAAAACAGCTGATCACAACATTCACGAAGTACTCCACTAGCCCCGCCCCCCTGTCGACTTTCCTGAAGTACTCCACTAGCTCTGTTGACTTTCCTGAAGTACTCCCCGTTGATAGAAATCAACACGTAATGAATTAAGACCCCACAGTTTGATGATTGATAGGTCTGTGGGTTGTCTTTCATTTTGACACGCAGAAAACATTTTATAATAAACATAGATACTGTGTTAAATGGATATATCCGTCTTCTTTCATTTATCTTTCCATTCCCAACAATATACATAAATAAATGGCATATTTTGGACATAGTTAGAATGGTGATTAATCATGATTATTAATTTTTAAACTGTGATTAATCTGATTAAAAATTGTAATCGTTTGACAGCCCTAATTACAACATGTTCTAATGTTGGCACTTTGTTTACAGTTCATATTGGGCATACTCAGAGCACTGTGAAGATATCTTCATGATTTATCAGAGACTCTAGTCTAGTGGATCATCATTGCAGCCTTTTGGTTCTCATTGCACACCATCCCAACACTCACCATGTGCTCATCCCGCCATTACAGTTGCCATGTGCTCGGCATGAAGAGCTTCTGCACGCTGCTGGTATATATATATATACAGTTTGTTACGCCTTAAAAGTGCCTTTGGATGAACGAAATGTACTTTAGCTCTCTAGATATTTTATTCACGCAGTTTAAACCAATAACCAATAATAATAACCAATAACCAATTTAAACCAATCATTATAAATGATTGGGCTTCTTGTCGGACGTCCACCACTGACTAACGTCGAGCGTTCACACGAGATCTGCGGGTCATATGATGTCCTGTGAGGAACAGAAACACAAGCAGCCCGCTGGACTCACATCTCTAGATAGCTCATCACTCCTCCGCCTCCGGTACAAGTCCGGACTGCGGAGGTTTATTGATAAAAATCATGTCGTCTTCTTCTGTTTGTTTAATGCAGGCTACGCAGTTATGCAGCGCCCCCACCGTCAGTAAATGAAAGTACTTCAAACAACTCGGTTTAAAATGTTGCTGTCTGGAAATGTGTAATGACAAAGAAGAGGGGTAAGTTACATCGCTGACGAAATTCAAATAAACGACGAGATAAAAAGAATCCCAGCCTAATATTCTGGTAAAGTCCACTATTTTCTCTCCGAAATAATGAATTGACTGCTATAACGGTTTAATCGATGCAATTCAAAAATAAGAGACAAAGCTTTTCTAAACAGAACTCCCTGTTTCTTCAGCTCCCTGTAACATCAAGTAAAGCTCTGATATCTTATCTGTGAATCAGGTGACGATATGAAAAGCAATACAATTTAAAAGAAACAGTTACATAACAATTTGTCGCCACAGAGGCTTATTGGCAGGGCCGGCCCTAGACTTTTGGGGGCCCTAAGCGAGCTTTGGCTTGGGGGCCCCCCTCACTCTAGCGCGTTCTCACTACAAACCAACTTTTGTCTTATGATGTTAGCATAAGCACATATATGGTATAAATAAGCATGTAAACACCGTGGACCTAACCTCCTCTAGGGGGGTCCTCACCTCCTCTAATGGGGTCCTCCCCTCCTCTAGGGGGGTCCAGGGGCATGCTCTCCCGGGAAGATTTTTTTTTAAACATTAAAGTTAAAAGCATCAATCTGGTGCACTTTGAGATCAAAATTAAGAGCAGTGGCGTTTTCTCCTGGAGGCCAAGGGAAGCCAGGCTTCCCCTGTTTTTTCGGAATGTAGTTATAATTTTAATAAATAAATCAAAACACTTTGTTTTGTTGTGTGTTGCTGCCAGCCCGTCTCTCCCCATATATAAAATGTAAATAAACAATGCACAATGGTACACAGTATCCAAACTCTTTAGGCACTGGTCAGAGACATTCATGTAAAGCAGATACTGAATCCAATACTGGTAAAAACGTTGCAGAGATCAAATGTTTCCTTGTCTGAACGGAGAAACCTAATTTTTAAAACAACATTTTCAGTGTGTGATTTGAAAGATAAGTTCTGATCAATAATAAAACCTAGATATGTGTATGTAGTGACCCTTTCAATGTAAATGTCAGTCCCTTGAACAGTACAAAAGTTGGGGAGAAAACAAGTTAACTTTTTGCCATTTGAGAATATCATGAGTTTGGAATTGTCTGCATTTAATACTAACTTGAGTTGAGATAAATGGGATGGAATAACATCAAAGGCAAAACATAAACAACAGCACAACATATCTATCCACATGTACAGGTGCCAACAGCATCTGATTGTGTAGCATCCAACCAAGCTTTAAAAACATGTAGTGGTTAGCTTGGTAATTGTCCATTCTTTTTGCAGACTGTTCCATGTTAGTGGAGCTGCACGTCTAAAAGCTTTCTTCCCTAAGACAGTCCTAGCACTTGGCACATTTAATAAAACCACAGCATGAGATCTCAGGCAATAAGTACTTTCAATTCGCAGAGAGATCAGGGAGCAGATGATCAGTGGGCCTGTTTTTACTGAATGATGTGTTTTTTTATGGAGAATTCAAATATGAGCTTATTTTTAGGATTTTCGGAGACTTTGCACACGTTTTCACAAACATGTTCACGCTAGGAGTACTTCCATTCGCTTCGTCTTGATCTGTAGATGTGATTTGATGTGTCGTGTGTCTCCCAACTCCTCTCCAAAGTGCAGATACTATATCAAAATACTAAAAGGTAAATAAAACATCAAACAATGACAAAATAACAACCTGAAAGATATGTATTCTATCTACACATTTCGTAATTATCTATTCTAGTGGCCTTATAAAAGTGTTGGCTAAAGTAGCACAGAATATATATTTTTTTTAATTGTAAATAATTAGAAACATTATTTATGTGCACAAGTACACACACATAACAAGATGTCCCGAGTTCCTCCGGCTGCAGTTCCGCAGACGGCCGTGTGTGGCAGCAGAGCGCTGGGAGCAGAGGGAGGTGAGTAGACGAATATGACAGATGACGGGTGCGACGGAAATACACCCGTACATATCTGGTACCCCGAACATATCTGGTACCTACACCTGCCGTGTCTCACCTTAAAGACTTTGTTATGGAACGCAAAGCAGAGTAGGGGGCTAGTACACCCTCCTGAGGGTCCGATCAGGGGCGCCGTAAGGGGGTGAAAAGTTAGGACGATTCTAAGGGCCTGTGACTGACAGGGGTCCCAAAAAATGTTAGAACATTAAGAACAAATGTTTAAGTAACCTTTCATCAATCCTCAATAATTAACATTAATAGACCGTTCAATTGATAATGTACTCAATAAACTTACGATTCATTTCACTTTTTTTCTTCCAAAAGTTAATTATCCAAAGCATCGAACACCCCCTCTATTTAAATATAATGGTTTGGTCCTGCCTCCATACGCTGTGCGGGGCCCTTTCTAGCAGCAGAGAGTGAGAGCATGTGAGGACGCTTGTACTTACTGTACAATGTCTCAACGACTAACAAAGTCAGGCTTTCAAAAAGAAAAGAAAGGAGAGAAAGACAAGAGAGAGGGACTAAAGTTAAAGGGACTACAGTTTTTCAAAAGAAAAGGTGGGTGTGGTCTATGAGTAGTGAAAATTAGTCTGTTAGCTAAGCATAGTCCATTGTAAATAATAATTGGAATGTTTTGCTGACATTAAGTACTGTTACTATCTTCACAGAAAATGCAGAGGTTTTTCATTTCACTGCTCTTTTAGCTGACATTTAATAAATGCAGGTACATTTTTATCAGCTATTCATACTAAATCAGTTGTCCCTCCCCTGGTGCCAGGACCAACAGTTCCATCTTTATGAGTAAATGAGTAAATGAGTCGGTTGGGTTCTGGAGGTGTGGTTACAGCATTGTGCTTGGTTGGCGTGGCCTGTGCCTGGTGGTGGGGCCCAATGTGATATATTTTCATGGGGCCCAAAATCCCTGACGGCGCCCCTGGGTCCGATTGTGGATGTCATGCGAGCATAACATGGTGAAAACAATCAGTCTAAATCAGGGGTGCCCAACCAGTCGATCTAAAAATAGAACAACAATATTCTGTTTTATCGTTAATGTCATGTAACATAATGTTCCTGTGCCAGAATAATGCACTTGACGCATCAAATGTTGTGATTGGCCGGCGTGACCCCATGTGTCGGGGCGTGGCTGGTGAGCAGTGGGCAGTGGGCACTAGTTCGCTAACGTTGTCCGTGTCAACAGGAGTGACAGTCCGCACACACACAAGACCGCAATTATGGCAGAAGCAAAACATATATAATTTTCACTCCGAGTGGGAAGATTATTATTTTTGTATCTATTCCAATTCAAAGTCCATCTGTCTCATCTGCAATGTGAGCGTGGCTTTATCGAAGAAGGGTAATTTAGGAGCGGCATTTCAAAACAGTGCACAAACGCTACGAGACGGAATTCCCTCCTAACGGCCCGTACACACTACAGGCGTCAGAAAAGCTTGAAGCTGGGCGTGTCCGAGGCTTGGCGCTTTCTCGCGCCCAAGGCGACCAACAACCAATCAGGAATCTCCCGCCCGCCCCCGGCATACAAAGCAAAAAAAATCCCGGCTCTTCTTTACTATTGCCAAAATGGATGCCGGTTTTGTAGCAACGGTAGCGTTGGTTTATTCAATGTCTCGCAGGAGGCCACGTAAAGTGCGTCGCTGTTGGGTACATCCGATACTCAGAAAACGTCTGCAACGGGGGGAATACCACGTTCTTGTCCAAGAGCTCCGCCTGGATGGTGTACTGTTTCAGCAGGATGAGCAAAGACGCGTTCGACGAGTTGCTCGGAAAAGTCGGTCCACTGATTGCAAAGGCAGACACCCGTATGCATTTGTCAAAAGGACCCGCCGAGCGACTCGCCATCTGGCTACGGTACGTTTTGTATATTTCTACTTCTTTAACCTGACTCTGTATATAAAGAGAGAGAATGCATGCAATGGATGAATGAAGTCTGTGATTTAGTTCAGATGAATGACATTAATTAAGGTGTGTGTGTGTGTGTGTGTGGGGTGTATGTTGGTGTGTGTGTCTGCCTGTGGTGTAATTGTGTGTCTGTGGTATGTTGGTGTGTGTCTGCCTGTGGTGTAATTGTGTGTCTGTGGTATGTTGGTGTGTGTGTCTGCCTGTGGTGTAATTGTGTGTCTATGATGTGTCTGTGGTATGTTGGTGTGTCTGTGATGTGTGTGTGTGTCTGCCTGTGGTGTAATTGTGTGTCTATGATGTGTCTGTGGTATGTTGGTGTGTCTGTGATGTGTGTGTGTGTGTGTCTGCCTGTGGTGTAATTGTGTGTCTATGATGTGTCTGTGGTATGTTGATGTGTCTGTGATGTGTGTGTGTGTCTGCCTGTGGTGTAATTGTGTGTCTGTGGTATGTTGGTGTGTGTCTGTGGAATGTTGGTGTGTCTGCCTGTGGTGTAATTGTGTGTCTGTGATGTGTATGTGTCTGTGGTATGTTGGTGTGTCTGGTGTGTGTGTCTGCGTGGCATATAACTTTTTTTATTTTTTTTAAATCTTGTATATTATTTTTTTCTCAGGTACCTGGCAACCGGTGATTCGTACAGGACCACAGCATTCAGCTATCGGGTCGAGCATACAACAGTGGCTGTCATCGTGAAGGAGGTTGCGGGTGCCATCTGGCCCGCGCTGGTCGAGGAGACCATGCCGGTACCACAGACGGAGGACTGGAGAGCCATCGCTGCTGGGTTCCAGGAGCGCTGGAACTTTCCAAATTGCGTTGGTGCCATTGATGGGAAGCACGTGGTGATCCAGGCTCCGGCACATTCTGGGTCCCTCTACTTCAACTACAAGTGCACCCACTCCTTGGTACTGCTGGCTGTCGTGAATGCCCAGTACCTCTTCAGGGTAGTGGATGTCGGAGGCTTTGGAAGGAGCAGCGACGGTGGGAGCCTGAGGAATTCCGCTTTTGGAGAGGGCCTCCGAGATGGCAGTCTGCTGCTACCGCCTGACACCCTCACCCCAGGAGCAGAGCGGCTCGGCCTTCTCCCCCATGTGTTCGTTGGAGATGAGGCTTTTCCGCTGCTGGACAACCTGCTGCGTCCGTTCCCTGGACGTCACCTCACAGGAGGCTGTTCAACTACCGACTCAGCCGTGCCAGGTTGGTGGTTGAATGTGCGTTTGGCATCCTCTCATCTCAGTGGAGAATGTTCCGGCGTGTCATCACCACCAGCCCGGAGGTAGCAGAGTTGTGTGTGAAGGCCACCTGTGTGTTGCACAACTTCCTCCGCAGGAAGACAATAGGAAGGCCATCACGCACACCTGTCGTCGCAAAGTCGAGTGATGAAGCTCCAACCCTGCGCGATGCACCTATGATGGGCTCAAACAACGCCACACGCCGATCCATCCGACTGCGGGAGACCTTCTGCTCCTATTTGAATGAGGAGGGTGCAGTGCCAAAATCTCTTTTAAGAGCTACCCATTTTCTTTAAAGAGCAAATGTTCCAAATGAGCCATTTTTAAAATCAAACATTGCTAATAAACATGTTTCTTGAATTGATATTATTATATGACTAACAGCCTTTTTCTTTGAGCCCTGTTTTTACTGATAAACCACTCATAATTTCAATATGTTTTCACATGACCAATTACAGAAGAAAGCACATTATATATACCGACATACATGAAGCTTCTGGTATGTTGCAACTGACAAACCACATGAAGTGAAGACACGGTATAGCCATAACATACTTGAAATCATGTTTTATTTGAGTGAAGTGTGTGTGATGAGTGTAAACAAATGTAATGTGGATCAGTATGTGTGAAAACATTATAAAATGATACAATGTTCTCCTGGTCCACCTCAAAAATGAGCTGGTGTACCCCGAGGCGGACTCTTGCCCTCTGTGCCCTTGTCATCTGCCTCATGGTGGGCAAGAGGCTCTTGAAGAATTGAAAGTCCTCGTCCTCCTCCAGCACTGGTGGGGTTGGCTGGGCCATTGGTCACAGCAGACAGCAGACTTCTTTCATCTTTTCTTGCAGATGTTCTCTAATGAAATGAAATGAAATAATAAAGTTAATAAATAATAAAGTGAATTTCTTTAATTTACTAAATTATTCCTCCATTAATGATTGCTATTTTTATGCTACATTCCATGCTGGCTAAATATACTGTCTATGCTTGATAGCTGTGAATCAAATCAAGTTTTATTTATATAGCACATTCATAAACGATGTGTGGTCGAGCCAAAGTGCTGTACATATAATAAAATGTGCCTACAGTAGAGACACTTTACAGCAAATACAACAACACAGATTGTTCAGAATATCAGTATGAGAAAAACGACACCCTCTGCATGTATATGTTATATTATGCTTATACTTATATTATATATAATATTTTTTTATTAATATATATTATATGTTATGCTACATTACTAGCTAAATATACTGCCTATGCTTGATAGCTGTGCATGTATTATATGTTATGTTATATATTATGCTTATACTTATTATAATATTTTTTTATTATTATATTAATATATATGATGTTGTAGTGCCGAGAGATATGGGAGTCGGAGGCGATCGAAGGTGTTCACCACAATATGTTATTATGCTACATTACCAGCTGTCTGTTCAATGCTAAAACGAAGTAAACTGGATATAAACTCTCCAAACAGTTGAAAACCTACCAGTTTCACCGACTGTCTCTGCCACCTCCCGCCATGCCTGGTTCCTCCGGTTTAGGTCCCGGTAGGTGAACAGAGTACAGTCATACAAGACTGGGACATTTGCCACGGCAATTATTAATTTCTCCTCCATTTTCTGACATAAGGAAAATAGTCGAGATCTGCATACACGCGGTTTGATTGGCTAGTGCTTGTAATGACGGGAATTCAAAAACGGGATTTGATTGGCTGACGCCAGCTTCGAGCAAGCCTCGAGCCTCAAAAGTTGAACATTGTTGAACTTTTGACGCCAATAGACGCTCGCGAGGCTTGCAACGCCATGCCGTGCTACCCACAATGCAGTTCGGCGAATTTTGAAAATATCCTACGTCACCCCATTCAAATGAATGGGCGAAGCGTTGGAAGCCTTTTTTGACGCCTGTAGTGTGTACGGGCCGTAATTCTGCCCTGCGCTCCAAAAGGGGAGGGGCCTGAGAGGACAGCTAAATGCACTGCAGTCCATTTTCACCAGGCCCAACAACAAGAGCAAGGCTGCTACCAGAGCATCTTATCGTGTCAGGCACGTTCTTGCGAAACACATGAAGTCTTTCAAAGACGGCGAAGTTGTGAAAGAAGCATTCCTGGAGGCTGCGACACGCTTTTGGGGGACAGTAAAAATAACCGTAGCATTTCAAGGTTTTTGATATGATAAAAACTCAAGTTACATACCGTTATTAATCAGCTGTAAGTTTTAGTTTGTTTGAACTTATTCATTATAATTATTGTACAAAATGGTATAAGAATGCAAACTTAAATTGATTATAGTCTATCAATTCAGGTTAAGAAGCTAGTGTTGCTTGCATCCTATTTTAAAGGCATTTATTTTTATAATCTACTAAAATTTAACAAAGGGTTTGATTCTATTAATTTTGTCTTTTTTATTGCTCTGTTACAGCAGATTCCTGTGTAGCTTCAGATCTGAGTTGTCTTATTAGTGAGCCTAATTTATACTTTTGTAGCAACACTATTTTTATATAATGGCAAAGAAAGGGTTCAGTGTCTTTCCTTTTTTCCTGTGTCATGTGGCAGCACTGTTCAATGTTTCTTGAAAACATTACCCACTGTAGTGACGTGTGAATAAACTCCAACTCTGTATCAACAACACTGTTGTGTAACTTCAGTTAAATACGTGTATGTGTGTAGATTAGAAAGAGGTGAGATAAAGGATCTGCAGTATTTTATTAAGTATTAATCGTACGAAGGTCAGTTTAATACAAGTAGAAGTGTGTATGTACCTGGCAGCAGGCTGTCAGTAATGGCTACGCCTCTCTATTTGGACTGGTAGATCTCGGCAGACTGGCAACTTTAAAAGTAGCTCTCGATTCAAAAAAGGTTGGGCACCCTTGGTGTAAATGAACAATCGGGATGGAAATGTTCGGATTTCCAAAGGGAGGTTCTGTGAATAAATTAAAAATCAAGAACCGAAATAATTGAATATATATGAAGAAATATCTTCACTGTAACTTTTATCTTTTAATGTTTATTTTTTTAGCTTTTCTTTTTAATGACTGATTTTAAATGCCATTTTCTTAATGTCTTTCATTTTTCGTTTTTCTTTTAATGTTTCTTTTATTATCTTTTACTGTTTTGAAATGCCTTTGTCTGAATGTCTTTCATTTTTGTAAAGCACCTTGAAGTGCCTGGTGCTGAAAGGTGCTGGATAAATAAACTTGCCTTGCCTTAGAAACTACTGCTCCGAAATATGGGGAAACAAATCTACAAAAAAAAATAAGTATTACGAATAGTCTGTGGTGTTGGTAAATATGAAAACACAACTTCCATATTTAAAAAACCTCAATCTATTAAAATGTGTTGAGATAGTACAGCTTAAAACAGTACTGATTATGCACAACATTTTCCATAAGAAAATGTGTAATAACATTCAAAAGCAGTTCCAAACCACAGCGTGAACTTATGAATGTAAAAAAAGTCACTTGAAAATAAGTGTTCACAATGTTTATATGCAATTATGCATATATTATTATTATTATTACTTTGCCAACTACATGTACCTATGTATATATTTATATATAGTATTTTAATTTCCAAATAAAGATAGTTGAATCTGCTATTGACATGTGCAGAAAATGACCCTATATCTAGTTTTCGTATATATATATATATATATTTATATATATATATATATATGCATTTATTGTTTTCCCGCCCTAACTTTTATTTAATTTTTTCGTTTTCTTTGTACTCCTTCATTTCTATACGTCTTTGGCCCTATGCCCCCGCATAGTCCGCCTATAGGAAGAAACGGCCCTGAGGCAGCGGGACGTCTCCGTCTCTGAGTGCAGGACAAGTGTAGTGACAGTGACAACCAGTGCGCCGAGAGCTGTGCCTTTTTACGCACCGCCTTCACCGTGTTTACCTTCATCAGAACAGTTTAAGAGTGACTGCAGGCTGCTACGTGTTAACCACACACACATCTACACACATCTCTATACCAGTGTTGGGTGTAACCGGTGTAACGCGTTACAAAAGTAACGGAGTTACAAAAGTAACGGAGTTACAGTAACATATTACTTTTTGCTGTACAACGAAGTAATGTAACGCATTACTAATGACATGTGGGTAATGTATGACCCGTTAGAATGCTCAGTAACGCAGTTACAACACATTGTAACCCAGATTAAATGGTGTTTTGTTTTTTAAGAATGTACTAACACAGCGAGACATTCCGACACCGGAGACAACTTGTGCGGGTAGTAGATTAGTAAACCTGGTGTTTACCCTTCAGGCCTCGCGTCGGGATCTTCGGGGCAGTTGAATGTTATGCACCCTCTATTAAGAAAAGAGAACGGAGCGAAAAATACAAACAACGAATTGTGTCAGGTGCGCGTGACCTGCTCTGGTACGCCAGCAACACTGCATCTACTGCAGACCGTAGCAACGGGTCGGATGGGGACATCACGTGACGCTCCATGTGGACACTTGCTTACTCCCGCTTGACTCGCCGCCCTCGCCCCCGGAGCAGCAGTCTTCGTCGCCCGAAACTACGCCGCCCCTCTGCGGCCCTGTTACGACTGGAGCACACAAAAACTGATAGGACCCAAATGCACGACTCTAGACAAAAGATGATTCAAAAAAAGGTTTTACTGTGATAATAAAACAAGGTAATCCATTCACAAGGTTCAAAACGATCTGGCACTTGGCACAGGGAACACACAGAATATATACAGAAGCAAGGGACTCCACAGGTGCAAACAATAAGGGCGGGGCAGGTAATCAGGTCCGTGGACAAACAGGCAAGGTAGGAATCGAACTACCTGAAATGAGAAATGACAAAGTAAAACAAGAAATGGCAGACACGGACTTGACAATATAGACTCACAGAGAAATAATACTAACAGATCTGACGAGACACAACAGTACCCCCTCCTCTACGGCCGACTCCGGACGGCCCAGAGTCCTGTGGATTAAGTCTGAAAAAGTCCTTTATCAGTTTCTGATCCACAACAAAACTTGCTGGTACCCACGACCGATGTTCTGGACCGTATCCTTTCCAGTCTACAAGGAACTGTCGGCCGCGTCCTCTCTTCCTGACTGCTAGCAGTTTCTTGACATCATATATCAGACCGCCGTCTAACATCCGGGGGGGAGGAGGAGGCTTGGATGGAGGAACCAAACGACTCTCCCGAACCGGTTTGACTTTGGCAACATGAAAGGTCGGATGGACTCTCAAGGACCTGGGCAGGCGCAGGCGAACAGCCACCGGGTTAACAACTTTCGTTATGGGAAACGGACCCACAAACCTCGGAGCCAGCTTCCTGGAGGCCACACACAGGGGCAGATCTCTTGTAGATAGCCAAACCTTCTGCCCGGGTTTGTAGGCAGGTGCCGGACGACGATGTCGATCTGCTGTCTTTTTCATGCGAGCAGCACTCTTCAGGAGAACCTGGCGAGCTCCTGCCCAGACTCTGTGACACCGCCTCACCAGGGCATGTGCTGACGGTACAGTCACTTCCTTCTCTACTTCTGGAAACAGAGGAGGTGGTAACCATAGGCGCAGTGAAAAGGGGAGAGACCCGTGGCAGATGTAGGTTGGGTGTTGTGGGCATACTCCACCCATATCAGCTGCTTGCTCCAAGTTGTGGGATTCTGGGACACCAGACACCGTAAACACGTCTCCAGTTCCTGGTTGATCCTCTCTGATTGACCATTAGCCTGTGGGTGGTAACCAGATGTGAGGCTGGGAGTGGCTCCTATCAGGCTGCAGAACTCCTTCCAAAACTGGGAAACGAACTGCGGCCCACGGTCTGACACCACATCTCGAGGAAATCCATGCAGCCTGAAAACATGAGATAAGAGCGCTTCTGCTGTCTCTTTAGCAAGAGGGAGATTTTGAGATGATTTGGGGTGGGCATTGCACCACCACACAGGCCTACAACACACTACACACACACAACACACACACATCACACACTAACACACAATCTCACTCAACACACAACCACACTCTCACACACTCCACAACCAACCACTCACACACATCACATCACCCACATAGGCAATCACCAACCACACACACTAATATCAAATGGCAACATTAACCAACCACACTCATCACATGGGGCCAAAAACACACCACTCAACCAACACAACCAACCTCCCCAAAACACAACACACACCCAGCGGCACACACTCAACCACTCCCAAACCAATCAATCCACCACGACACCCATCACCCACATTCACACATCACACATCACCACATCAACACACCCCTCTACACACACACACTCCACACATACAGGCTCATGCCACACATCCATCTAACAAACTCACAAAACCAACCTAACACACTTCTCACAACCACTTGGCACCACACCCCATCTATGGGGCAACCATCCTACACACAATCAACCTATACCACAGGAGGCACCAACCACTACTACACTACCTGGCATCACTCAATCACATACCACACATAAGCAACTCATCATGGGGCCTTCCTAACCCACACTACCACATCACACACCATCTCACCCACCCACTCACAATGCATGGGGCTTCCTACCAAACACCTACACACACTATCTTCTGGGAACAAACAAGGGCCTTCAAACCACATCCGTAACACTTCTCATTCAACTACAAAACTCAACCCACAACAGCACAAGGCGGCAAAGGCACACAGGCGCACATGGGGTCACCATCTACACATAATTCCTAACATCCCCCGACCAAACACATTCTAACACACACGGGCCACACACCCAGCACCCACCCACTCACAACACACACTCAACACCGATCACTCCCATCATGGGGTACACCACCCACACATGGCCACCACAAACCTTCTACCACCCACATGCCACACACACACTCAAACCAACGAAACATCACACACATCAACAACATTAAACACACTACAACCATCAATCCACTTGGCATGGCTCTCACAACCCTCAACCCCTCCATTGGGCCGCTTTTAAACGTGGGGTAATTTTTCGTGAATCTGTCAACAACAGTGCAAAATGGGTGGTTGTTGGTATGTGTTGTGTTGTTCGGTTGATGGTGTTTGTGTGGTTGTTTGTGTTTGGGTGGGTTTGTTGGTCCCTTTGGTGTTACCTGCAGTGCGCACAGTCAGTGACAAAATACAGCGCTAGATGTCAGACCATGGGCGGCTTACTTGGAAGGACAACGGTTGCCAGTGACCTCATAGGGAGACTGGGTAGAGGTCTTATTCCGAGCACAGGTAGTGCAGGATGCCACATATCAGTAACATACTTCTCCATTTTAGGCCACCAATAACCCTTTGCTTTATCATGTACTTAGTTCGTCTGATACCTGGTTGGAATGTTAACACAGATGTGTGAGCCAGGTGAATCCATCAGAGCGACAGATGGCGGGAACAAGAGACGGTTAGGGGGGCACCACTGGGTACGGTTTTTCCCTCTAAGCTTGATTTACCTTAGCCTCATTTGGCCTTGTCACCCTCTTTCAACCTGAGTGGGCGGTTAAAATGGACTCTGTCTCTTGGAAGAGGCCTCTGGGTCAAAAAGCCTGGATATTGCGTCTGGCTGGTAATTCTGGCGTTCTGTGAGCCAGGACGGTAGAGAGAGTGTGAGTTAAACCTATGAATAATAAAGGTCATCGTGCTGTCTGGAGTTTAACCTCTTAGCCTTGCGTATGTACTACTAGTTTTGGTGGTCTGTCCACACAATATAAATGGCTTGTTTTGCCCTTCTAGAAAGTGCCTCACTCATCAGTGTACTTCAGGCTAATAACTCTCTATTGCTACTTAATTGTTCCGTTCAGCCAGCAGTAAACTTAAGGGGATAGGTAGGCTCTGGATGGAGCTTACTGTCTTTCTCTGCCTCTGTGAGAGGGACCGCCCGATGCCCTCGTTGGAGGGCATCCCTCTCCACCGTTGAACTGCCGTGGGTATCGGGATGGTAAGTATTGGAGCTGTTGTGATACTTTATTTCAACTTCTGGAAGGACTGGTTGCTGTGGGGTCAACACAAACTGAACAGAAGGAGAGGTGAGTACATGCAAGGAGCGGCAATAGAACTAAAATCCTAACATACTTTTCTGTTAGAAGATTAGCAAATCCAAGGAATTTTTGGACTTTTTTCCTGGAAGAGAGGGTGTGGGCAATTCAGCCACAGCGATCCTTTAGCAGGGTGCCATCATTTTCTGGTCAGGACCCAGGATGAAACCCAGAAAAGATGGTGGAATGACGTGGAACTCACATTTTTCAGCCCTTAACATAATGTTGATTTGTCCAACAACTTTTCTTAATACCTGACGAACATGCATAAACGTGTGATCCTTCATCACGGGAAAAAATCAGGTTTCATCATGATAGACAAAAACAAAAATGATTCATAAATTCCCTCAACACATCATTTATGAGGTGCCCTGGGAAAAACGGCAGTGCATTTGTTAGGACCAAAAGGCATTCACAGATACTCTTAATGTCGCTTGGAGTGTTGAAACAGACTTTCCACTCGTCCCCCTCCCGTATCCTCACGCCAAGTGATAAGCGTTTACGCAGGTAAGTTTTATGAAAAAAACTTCTAGCTCCTTTCAACCAGTTTCAAACGATGTGGTCATAGCGGGGGGAGGGTAAGGTGCTGTTCTTGGCTCGATGGTTTGTCGTTTAGGGGGCTGTAGTTACTCGATGCATGGTCTTAGGGATTCCTTCTTTCTACTCAACGAAAGAAAAAACCAGCTCCGGCGGGAGAATGACGTGGGACGGATAGACCCGTTTTGAGAGAGACGTCTTTGTACTCTCTCATAGACTTCTCTCTGGAGCGGAGAAGAGAGTTACAGTCTTCCATTGGGGAAGGTGGGACCCAGCAGGATATCGGATATGGCGACAGTCTTAGGTGCGATGAGGAGGAAGGGATGCGCTGTTAGTTTTATTGAACACCTCCTTGAGATCTCGGTAGCAGCCTGGGTACGTTCGGAAAGGTCAGGGAAGTCTGAGTCTTGATTATCTTCATGTTCACTTTCATTGTCTATAATGGGCTCTCTGACAATTTCAGCAGTCTTGCCCTGAAACTCGTATGGAGAGGCATTCGCTTCCCCACCCCAAACCTTTAACCAGTCCGCCAATCAATTTGAGGGGTTTGTTTGCTCAACCAGGGATAGCAGGAATTACTGCATGCATTGTGCAGATTTAAAAGCTGATGAAAGCATATACTCTATGTGTTCATGTTCAATGGTTTATTTTAAGAGGCATGGTTCTATGAGTCACTTCTGCACATGAGAGTTTCCGTCAGAGCGCTAGCTTAAGTGTCTGAGTCAATGGCACGGAGGCAATTTCAGACGTTATGCTAACCCCCAGTCATAAGATTAGCGTCAGCCCCTGAATCTCAAGTACTTTCAAAGCTATGCTGTGCTCATTTTTACTACCCTCATACTGGGTCTGGATCACGTGAAAGGGAAATCTGCGGTTGTCCAATCGGCTCACCAGCACCCTCCGTCTTACTGGTATTTAGCCCCGTCTTTTACGGGCAGAGGCTCCAGGAAGGAATGTCATGTCATGCTTCCACAGATAGATAAACATATCGCTCCCGGAGGACGCCGCTGCTTTTCCTTGGGAGGACAGCCTGGCCACTTCCGTGCTGACTTTGGGTTCCTTTCTGTGTTCCAGAAGCAGGTTTCACGGTCAGTAGAGGGAATTTGGGTCCGAAATCCGGGTCGTAGATGGAGATCGTTGCAGGAGGTGGCGCTTTCCTGGCTTTCTCCCTCCGTCGCTCTTGCAGCAGAGTGTCTGTGCGTATAGCCAAGGCGATCATACTGTCCAATTCGCGGCAGATCAAGAGGAACAAAGAAGATCCCTCACAGAGTCAATGAGTCACGCTCAAATACATTTCGTATAGGTGCGTCTTCATTCCAAACCCACTGTCCGTGGCCAATAGTACGGGAAAATCAATGGCGTAGTCAGGACACACTCTGATTCGCTGGGAGATTGGTCAGGGCTCTGGCAGCTTTCTCTCCCACGGTGTGGTGCGGTCAAAGTTCATTTTTTATAGTCTCAGGAATAGTTGGAGAGATTTACACTCCGGAGACTCCGTGCCCACTCCGACAGTGCCAGGCTACGCTCTTCCGTGAGGTGGGGACACAACAAACGCCAACCCTTGGTAGATCTCTGGGGAGGTATAGCAGGCAGGTGGCATGGTAAAATGTAGGGCACTCTGGTTAGGGAATGGACTGCAGTTACCCGGACTCGCCCGTAAACTTCGCTGGAGGAGAGCAAGATGAATCATGGAAGCTGGGCTTGGGAAAAAACAGCTGTAGGCTCTGGGGGGCTGAAGGGCAGGCCACTGTTGGAAGGAGCGGCAGGACACTATCCAACCGTTGTGAGTACCATTATGGAGCAGCTGTTCCGCCAGGTTGATTAATTTGTGTTTAACTACGCCACGAAACTCTCCTGGCTGCTAGTCAGGGATCATTTCTCCTGGGTTAGGTCCTTCATTTCTTCCTCCTGACTGCCGCCAGACGTTGAGCCTGAGAGCAGAGCGCTGCCCTCAGGGGTGTGAGAGTCGGCTGATCATTTTGTTGGCCATGATCGTAATGTTTAGACTGGAGCACACCAAAAACTGATAGGACCAAAAGCACGACTCTAGCAATGATGATTTCAAAAAAATGGTTTTACTGTGATAATAAAACAAGGTAATCCATTCAACAAGGTTCAAATACGTTTCTTTCATCCCCGGCACTTGGCACAGGGAACACACAGAATATATTACAGATGCATGGGAATCCCACAGGGGTGCAAAAACTTAGGGCGGGGCAGGTCTCAGGTCCGTGGACAAACAGGAAGGTAGAATCGAACTACCTGAAATGAGAAATGACAAAGTAAGAACAAGAAATGGCAGACA
>CM070488.1:547383-605505 GCA_036324585.1 Champsocephalus esox
CCGCAGGTGCCAGGATACCACGGCAAAACAGAGCCTGCCCAGGTATATCCAGTGGCGACTGGTCATTAGGGGCAGGTGGGGCACAGCCCCACCTAGTGTCAGCAGAAAGTATTAAAATAATGATTACAACAAAATGCAAAAAATAAATTAAAAAATATATAAAATATATTTTAAGATCATGTTTAATCATCTGATTCGTCTGTACATTGCTGTTTTAGTATGTGTTCTTCTAATTAGTGTCTACAGTCAGGCCCGCCTTAACCTGCCATCAGGCCCTGGGGCTGGTTTTGTAGGCCCCCTATGTAAACAACAAATGAAAGTCATTTATAGCCTCGGCAGGCTCTGTGATGGCACTTCTCCACTCTGCTCTACGCGCGCCTGGTCCTCTCCTCCAGATGAGTGACGTATCGGGCCTCCCTCATGTATCTGTCCGGTTGCTGTTGGCTCCCCTCCACGTAGCAAGTCCTCGTCGTCCTCTCATCTCCTCCAACAGATAATGTCCCTCCTGTCTGTTCTTCCTCTCCCGCTACTCCATCGCTATCAGAACCAGACGGCCTACTTGACTGAACAGAACTCATCTGTCCTTCCTCCTGATCCGGCCTACAGGTTTAAAATAACCTGTAAGCTTCGACATGCTTTGTAACAGCTGCTGGTCTCGAAACTCCTTTTCCCTCAACAATTTCCTTTCCCGAGCGCCACTCTCAAACTTTCTCTTCTCAAACTTTTTCTCCTAAACAACCTTCATCTGTCACTCAATCACTCGCAATTTGAATACGTCAACTCACATGTGAAACATATTCTCATTCTGATGAGTGGCTGTTGAGTGGTGCCCACTGACTGTTTCGGAGTCATCTCTGGAATCCATCGCTCTGATTGATTAGCGGAGCAAATGATCAAAATACTACTGAGGGAATATATTTTCGTTTGGATTACTTTTCTCGGGGAAGCTCGCGAGTGTGTGTATACGTGTGTGTGTTTGTGTATTTTTGCGTTTGTGTGTATTGTGTTTGTTTCCCGGGGAAAACCCTCAGGAGAAACACCGGCTGTTGTTGTGCCTGCTGTGACGTTAAGTTACTCCGTTCTCCGCTTGTAATTATGCCGAAGCTTCAAAGTTGTATTTATCATCTGAATTTGCCGAAACAAGTTTAATATTCTGAGAGCCAAGACTTTGTTTATTTGAAACCAGATGAAAACAAACTGTCACGGACCCTGCCGTGTTATCTATGATTACTCTACGCCTACATTCATAATGTCAGCCGGAGGGAGGGGGAGTGAGTGGCGAGTGAGAGCTGTCATCTTCCCTTTACAAGCTTCAAAAATGTATTTATCGTGTGATTTTGGAAATAAAAGTTTCATATTCTGAAAGCCAAGACTTTGTTTCTTTAAATGTTTTGTAAAAACATCCGAAATAAAAAATATATTTTTTTAAATTTTTTTTTACATTTTTTATTGGCTCATGATAGGCCCCTGATCTCCGTAGGCCCCTGGGCTTCAGCCCAGGTCAGCCCGTGCATTAAGGCGGCCCTGTCTACAGTGTGTGCCTATTGAGCTGTTTGCATTACATCCATGTGTTATGTGTGCAATGGATTCTAGGTGTTGTTGTGAATCCTGAGGGTTTAAACAGAATGGAGTGTGGATGCGAGGGTCCCAGGTGGATGTGAGGGTCCCAGGTGGATGTGAGGGTCCCAGGTGGATGTGATGCGAGGGTCCCAGGTGGACAGACTGTACTCAGTGGGTGATACCTGCAGTCTGGCTTTGATGGTAGATGTCAGAACATCCTCTCCAACAGCGCGTTCTTAAACACTGAGTGTGAGGCTGAGTGGTCAGCAAACCCCAAACAGGCTTTCCTGCAGTCTGAGTCCACACCAGGGCTGCCTGACCTCAGACTGCTTCGTGCTGAGCAGAACCCTCCCTGCAGTCTGAGTCCACACCAGTGCTGCCTGACCTCAGACGGCCCGTGCTGAGCAGAACCCTCCCTGCAGTCTGAGTCCACACCAGTACTGCCTGACCTCAGACGGCCCGTGCTGAGCAGAACCCTCCCTGCAGAGTCTCTGTGCAGTTCCACAGTCTCTTCCTGAGGTGCTGTGATGTCGGCCTTCACACACACACTGGGGTCAGTGATCAGTTCATCAGAGACAGGGGACTTCAGTCTGTGTGTTGAGTCGTGTCCTTCTCAGCTGGACTCCAGTCCGATTGCAAAGGTCATTGAGATCTGGCCAGTCAGACCAGACGCCGAAGCCCTTGGCCTGAGAGTCTTTCCTCCTGAAGCCGAGGAAGTGGTTCTGGTCTGCGCTGGCCAGGGGGTCTTCCCTCTGTGTAGATCCAGCAGGAGAGAGGCCCTGGCCATTTCTCTTACGGTGACATCATCATTATTAAGCATGTGGATCAGGTGGGCTAGCCTGGTGGCTACGTAGGTCCACTCGACATTGGGGACTCCCAGCCCCCCCTCTCCACATGGGAAAAAGATGATGCCCCGTGTGGAGTGTGTGTTGAGGCCCACCCACTTTCTGACCAGCTGGACAGTTTTGTTTGTCATTTCTCTCAGTGCCTTGAGAGGGATGTGTACATTGGCAAAGAGATGTTGAATTTTAGCCAAAGCCACCTCTCTCGCAGCCTGGAACCTCATGAGGACGGGGAGGGGGGACAAGTCAATCAGGTGGAGACGATGGAGAAACTCTGTAGTGAGCTCCTCGACCTGCTCCCCCCACTCGCCAGCAATGTTGAACCTGTGGCCAAGGTATGGGTCGGTCTCATCACGGGAATACACCTTAATGGGTTGGCCCATTACAAGAGAGGAGGGGGGCTTGTCGTTCTTGGCTTTATATCAGCGGATAACCTGGAGGAATGAACCTTGGTACACATTGGATACAATATTCACAAAAGGCTGAGGCAGGTGTATTTCCTCTAATGCTTGGAGCATCACCTCATGGGAGAGCGAACCAAACGCGTCTCTAAAGTCCAAAAACACTGTGTAGAATTTAGATGATCCATGTTTGAAATCATCTATTCCGGTTTTTACGCAAAACACATGTTTGTTCATTCCCTGTCTGGTGATATATGCTTTCTGATGGGGGGAGAATCCCTGTGTCCACCAGCCAGGGTAAGATGCGGGTGAGTAGGCACTTCATAAAGACTTTGTGGGCAATAGTGAAATGTCACGCCAAGTGGAAGGAGGTGGTTCCTCGATTATCGCTCATCCATTATCGCTCCTCGATCCTCGGTCCTCCGGCAGAAATAAGAGCTATGGGACGCTACTCAAGATGGCGCAGGCAAATCAACTTCCGGTGAGACCGAGGAGCGAGGAAATGAAAATAGTCGATCTGAGACGGGGCCCTGGGGTAGCAACGCAGTGTAGGCGGGGCGATCGGCTTTTTGGGCGGAGTGACGCTGGGTAAAACTGCAGGCGTCATCTTCAATGCGACACAACTCACAAAACCCACACAACAATGGAGGATGTGGAAGCGATAGTTTACTTGTTTCTTGGTGTGTAGCTCCTCCGTTTACAAAAATGCTGCAAGCTTGCTTCTAGATATGCGACGCTAGGGATGATCTCGCGCGCGATCTTGTGACGATCCTCTCTACACTTATTGGTTTATTTGATCTGACTTTTTGCATGGCCTAACTTTCAGAACACCTTTTACATTAAGAGATTGTCCTTCTAAAACACCATACACATTGATCTCATACATTAACAGTGAGTGAAGTACTACTATCTTCTAAAAGCAACAGTTTTGTATAGCTATTATAATGGGGGGCATCCTATCGCACAGTCCATTCGTTTGTGATATTGTGGCCTTCATCATGTTCGCTTTCAGAGAGATGGACTGCACCATGCACCAGAATATGTGAGGGGAAATGATGGGACCCTCGCAGTGTCTTTGTCTGGAGCTCTATCTCAGAGAGATACTGTATTTCTGATCTTACGTGTGACCAGGTGGGCCCTGCTTCTTCCTATCACTTTGTGTGAGGTTATAACATTATATATATTCCTTAACCCTTATGTTGTGTTCGGGTCTCCCGTGACCCGTTTCAAGTTAAAACTATATAATAACTACACTCTAGTTTTTTTTATCGGAACAAGGCTTCATGATCCTCCACATCAGCTAAACACTAAACTGATTTTGACCATTTTAGCCAAGTCTGAAGGTCTCGTGTATAATTTGGTGTTCGGGTCTGGGAAGACCCAGCAGAATTGTTGTGGGTCACTCGGGGTCAAATTTGGCCCAATCGAGATTCATCTTGAGAGGCCTTTCTGGTCTGCCCCCCTCCCCCCACGGGAACTCGACCCTTCTCAAAGAATATGTACACCAACACTTGAACCTGAACAATACAATTACAACAGGATTGTACGTTATGAATGCATAATAAGTTAGTTATGATGTAGTTTAAAACAATATTGGATGATAGTGTGTGTTTTGGACTGAAATAAATGATGGGTCAAAATGTACCCGCGAACACCGTGAATGTTAACAGCTTTCGAACACAACAGTTAATCCAATTTGTATTTTGTAAGAAATTGACCAAGAGAAAGTCTAATGACGTAAATGTAAACCATAATAGATTACGATCCCAGGGTAACGCTGTGAGGTCATACTTTAGTGGGGTTAACTTCGATCAGACAGCTACAGTTTACCATGTGGTTCGCTGTTTGATTTTAAGAATGGGAGGAAGTACTATCCCAAAAGGAAAGTGACTTCGAGCCATGCAATGAAAGTACATTAATCTGTCCACTATTGTGATGTGTTTGAGAAGTAAATAGTAACTAAATCAGCTGCTTATTGTTATTTAAATGCATTTACCATGTGTAAATACATGCTTTATGCGTTTACTTTAATATTCAATTGAATTATAATGGATGTGACTGATTGTAGTCTGTATGAATATGAAAGATAACATAATTCAAATGAAGTTTGATAAGGAACTACATCCACAATAGATACTTGTACAGTACCTTTTGTAAGGGATAATAACCATTGACTGAAGTCATGGAAACCTTGTACAACTGTAAAATAATAAATGCAATGTAGACTGTATCACGTTATGAATAAAAATAATTTATTTGCACAGTTTTCTCTCGGGATTCCTTATTTATGCTGCGTTGTATAACTTTCAATGTTACAGCTTTGTAATCAACATCAGACCACGCCGCTTTACACCAGGGCTTTTTATTAAACAAACAAACCAGATTGTTCCCACGGGATTAAAAGCCAACACAAAATACGAGGCTGATAAAGAACATGTCGCCCCTTCGCCTCCTGATACAAACAGGTAACCCCAGGTCCTCCCTTCTCCTCGGACAGAGTGGATGAGTCAGACGAAAAGAAGATTGGCCTCTTACAATATTCTGAAATACCAACGGAAACAAGTGATGGCTACACCTGGAAGTGCTGATGAACCCAAAGACA
Organism: Champsocephalus esox; assembly: GCA_036324585.1. Lineage (NCBI taxonomy): Eukaryota > Metazoa > Chordata > Actinopteri > Perciformes > Channichthyidae > Champsocephalus > Champsocephalus esox. Next base: position 552,789 of record CM070488.1, read on the forward strand.
TCGCTGAAAGACCAAAATGGGACAATAAAGTTCAATACTTGCTAACCTGCATAGGTTTTGCTGTGGGACTCGGTAATGTGTGGAGATTTCCGTATCTGTGTCAAACCTATGGAGGAGGTAAGAGCGTTTTGATGTTAACAAAACAATAAAGTGCCTCGCAAATATTTGACTTTCCATTTGGTTTGACAAATATGTTGTATTAATATATCCAAAGGCTTTTACAACACAACGATACACTATTTACACTGCTTTAAAAGCTGTTACTATCATTTTAATTCCCTTACTAGAAAATAGCCTACAACCTTTATTTCCAATATGTTCTTCTCACTAAACAATCAGACGCACACACTCCATACGACAGTTAGACTGAAATGCTTCACAATCGTCACGTCTTTTCAAAACAATTATTTAACCATAACTATCTCACTCTCTATTTTGATATTTGAGTGGTTTCAGAAATCATGCAAATAAGACTTTGCTTCTATTTTCATGTTGTTATCTTGTTTTTCCATCTAGTTTCGAAGATAAACTTGAATCATCCAGATTGATAAATGATTAACTCGGTAATCAGTCATGTCTGGTGTTGAGAGCTATTGCTGTGATAAAGCTCAGATTGTTGATAGTCCAGGAATCATAAACCGAATAACCTTCAAACATAAAAGGCATTGCCGATGTTTATTTTGAAGTCAACTGATTACTGAATATCATGTGTATTGTGTTGTTGTCCCTGATCAGTCATTCTGGCCATTGTTATGACTTTGATTCGCCCATTTCAAGGGGCCTTTCTGATTCCTTACGCCATTGCCTTGGTGTTTGAGGGACTTCCTCTGCTGCACATGGAGCTGGCCATCGGACAACGGCTCCGCATGGGAAGTATTGGAGTGTGGAATTCAATCTCCCCTTACATGGGAGGATTAGGTGAGAAGGTTCAATCAATACCATTTACTCAGGAAGCAATACGCCAACACAAGGGATGGATTGTACACAATAAAGTTGTGTTGATTATCTGGAAATCACTGCCTTTCGTAACATTCATACATTTCTTTGTGAATGTGTAAATGTGGATATACAGGTGTTGCTTCCTTGGCAGTCTCCTTCCTAGTCGGCCTGTTCTACAACATGATCCTGGCCTGGATCCTCTGGTACTTTTTCCACTCCTTTCAAAGCCCACTTCCTTGGAGGGACTGCCCAATAAACTTGAATCAGACTGGTATTGTCTTACTTCTCTTTTCATAATTATATAATTGAAAGATAAATGTTGAATGAAAACTCAAGTAAAAGAAAGACAGTCCATCCATGATTTCATGAAGAACCCTCTCTTTGATACAGGCTATGTAAGTGAATGTGAGAAGGGCTCGGCGGTGAACTACTTTTGGTATCGTGACACACTGAACATCACACCAAACATTGAGACCAGCGGCTCCCTTGGTGGCTCGTACTGTGCCTCGCAGCGGCGTGGTGCCTCGTGTACATCTGCTTCATACGGGGAATCGAGACTATTGGAAAGGTCATTTGTACTGTTAGACGTAACACACGTTTTTAACATTATATCTATTTGTTGTATCTTACAGCCCAACTATTGATTTCAAAATGTTAAAACTATAAGAGTAACACTGGCTTTCTGTACAAAGATCTATATGATGTCAACATTAAATGAATATGAAATGGACTATGCAAATAGAAATAAGATGCTGGAATAGATGACATGTTACTTATTAGACGCTTTTATCCAAAGCGACTCACATGCTCAACACTGAGGGCGATCCCCACTGGAGCACTTTGGGGTGGGGTCTCAGGGACACAACGACATGCTGACTGCAGTGGGGTTTGAACCTGTGACCCCCTGATCAATAACACCAACGCACAACCCACTGCACCACACACCTCCCTTTATAGCAGTGCTTCTCAAAGTGTGGTCCGCGGACCGTGAGCGCCCCCTAGTGGTCCGTGAGGATATTGGTAACATTTCACATTTGAAATAAATTAATTAATTTAAGTTTTCCGCACTCTCGCGGGAATATCTTCGCAATGGAGCGAGCTTAAGTTTCACTTTCGATTGTATGATATAGCCCAGATAAACACCTTCATCACACATGCTGCCACTTGTTTGTACCATTTTCAGGCGATTTGTAAAAAACGATGTGTTTTTGGATATTTGTGGAGTTAGGTGGTCCGCGAGTGTTTTTTTATTGGTTAAGTGGTCCTTGGTATGAAAAAGTTTGAGAAACACTGCTTTATAGAGAAGTGCTCTGTCGATCCCTCCAAAGTGAATCATCACTGGCACAAATCTACCAAGCATACGAGTTACAAATCAAGGTATAATGGGATCGGCAAAAACAAGCTCATCAGTAATCTTAACATGTGATATAGCACTCGACTCGGGTAGAGGCTGCATTAGAGGTGATGGACGGAAGACTGTCTGTGTCCCCTAAACATGTGACAGAAGATCTCCCCACACTTCCAACACACTTTCAAAACCCCACACACATTAGGAGTGCATATGATAAATGAGGATTTGAGGATTTGAATATGAAATATTTGATCAGCATTAACTGTCCCAACAGGCTATTTATGTCACGGTCACCTTCCCATATCTGGTGTTGACCATCTTCTTGATCAGATCACTGACTCTGCCTGGGGCCACAGATGGCTTAATATATCTCTGCACTCCAGATGTAAGTTTGATATTAGCTTTATTTTGAATGACTGATTGACAGTAATGAATACGAACAATTAGTATGTTCTTTGCAGTGGGAAACTCTTAAGAATCCTGATGTCTGGTTGGATGCTTCGACTCAGATCTTTTTCTCCTTGTCTTTGGCCTTTGGAGGACTTATTGCCTTTTCCAGTTATAATGTTCAGAAGTAAGACCTTTATAAACACTTTTTCATTTGACAGCATTATGTACACAATGGAAAAATACTATAAAATAAAACTGAAACGTTGCTTTATCTTTGCAGGAATGATTGTGAGAGAGATGCCCTAATTGTCGGATTGGTGAACAGTTTCACGTCAATATATGCATCCATTCCAGTTTTTGCCATTCTTGGATTTAAAGCTAATGAAAACTTCGATAAGTGCAGAAATTGGTATGTATCATAAAGGGAATTATGCTGTAAAAGTTTGTGTTTTTACTTATAATATTTATCAATTAATCAGTACAAAAAAAACATCTATTTTCACAGTTGATCAATGAAAAGATGTCCCCACTAGTTTTCATTATAAGATGTGATGCTTGTACTAGATGCTTGTATTTCCTTTGGCTTTAGGAACATACAAAGATTGACTAATTCCTTCAACATTGGGGATGAGAACATAACTCTGGAAAACTATGATGACTGGTTTAAACTATTTCAACAATACTGATCCCTCAGAGGTCGAAAGCCTCAATCTAAAGACGTGTGACCTCCAGACGTTCCTGGATGAGGTACAACGCATCTGTTACTTTGATAATAATTGTAATCATTTTGTGATGAACCTTTGTGAGGGTGTTGTGTAAGAGATAACGTCTCAGATCCTTCCTGTAGAGTGCGTCTGGAACCGGACTGGCCTTCATTGTGTTCACTGAGGCGGTGATACATATGCCGGGCTCTCAGGTGTGGGCGGTGCTCTTCTTCATCATGCTCTTCAGCCTGGGCCTGTCCTCCATGTTTGGGAATCTAGAGGGGATCCTTACTCCTCTGCTGGACCTGAGCATTATTCCAGCCTGGATGCCTAAGGAAGTGTTCACAGGTACACCAAAACATCTGAGGAGTTGATATGACTCATCACTAGTTTGTATTATAAAATTACAAAAACTGCAAGTAGGGATTATTTTCATTAACAGTTAATCTGTTGATTATTTTCTAGATAAATCAATGGTTCTATAAAATGTCATAAACCAGTGAACAATGTCCATTCCCGTTTCTCAAAGTCTGAAGTGATGTCTTAAAATGTCTTGTTTTGTCAGTCCAAAACCAAAAATACTGACTTTAATATGATGCAAAGCAAAGAAAGGCAGGTCATCTCCATATGAGAGGCGAAAAACTGCATTTTAATCAATATTAGCATGAATAATGATTTTGCCCTTCGAATGCAGGAATGCACACACTTTCAATTCACTGTTAAACAAATACCTTTGTATGACTCCATTCACCATTACTAAGCATAACAGCATCAAACTAAATCCATTTCCTGTATTGTCTTTTGTGTCTAAAAAGGGCAAATTTGCCTCGCCTCCTTCACTGTGGCGCTCATCTTCACGCTGGGCTCTGGAAACTACTGGCTGGGGATTTTCAACAGCTACGTGGGATCCATGCCTCTGCTCATCATAGCCTTCTTTGAGATCATCAGCGTGGTATACATCTATGGAATAAACAGGTGAGGTTGTATGCATGGCATTATTATACTTGCAATATGAAAATATAGTTCAGTTATTTGACTAAGGGTCTTCCCTCAGGTTTAATGATGACATTGAATGGATGACAGGTAGGAGGCCCAACATCTTCTGGCAGGCCATATGGCGCTTTATCAGCCCTTTGATGCTTCTGGTGGTTTTTGTGGCATACGTTGTAGTCGAGGCTGAAAAGAGACCAACATATAACGCCTGGAACCCAGATTATGTAAGAAAGTTTCAACGGTTTCTTTTCCACATCATTACGTAGTGTTCGACCTGCTGGATGTTGAGGAAAGACATTGACTTACTCCTTCCCCCAACGGGTGAACTTCCCCCTTGCTGACGTTCAGCACTATCCTGAATGGGTTTACGCTATCTGTGTGCTCCTATCTGTCCTTCCTATTGTTTCCATTCCTCTTGTAGCTGTCTACAGATTCGTGGGCTTCTTGAAGAAGTACATCATGAACAGCAACAACCCAAATCCATACCAAAATGAATCATTTCACGGAGAATTGTAAACGAGCTGTTTTATCTGATTGGCGGTCAGGACTACCAGTAGCACGTATGTGTGTGATGTACTGTATTGTTATTTAATAACGTTTGTGATATTTTCATACCATTTTCAATCTTTTGTATATTAGGGTATTACAAGTCTCTAATTACTTAACATTATTGCTAAGATAACATATTGGCAGTCGCAGCTGTAATTTCAATGTTTTCGCTAACCTAAATCAAAAAATGGTTTTCTTAATTTACACAACTGTATTTATATTAGTGAAGGAAATGCAAACACTGTCAACGAGATTAAATCAAAGCAAGACAATATCCCTGAGAAGAATATTAAAATCAGGATAGCAATGTCTAGAGCTGGATATCGGGCGTTGTTAACATTTGATTAAAGACAGACTTTACAACTCCTGTGTTGGCGTTTTAAATGCGATGAAACGGAGTGATGGATAACTCTTTGAAGAGACATTATTGATTCTCAGATTGATCTTCAGTGCAAATGCTTACAATCTCTGCCACATGAGTTTATGTTGGCAGCCATTTTGAGTTTCTAGGTACTGTTTACATCATCATCTCACTGTGAACAATATGCATCATCTTGTAAGTCACATTCCCGTCTGTATAAGACATATCTTTTGTTATGTTATATAATAATGCTCCTACACCCTGCTAGCTGCAAGACCGATGTAGTGTAGTGTGTGTGTGCATGTGGGTGTATGAGAGTAGTAGGACGGGGCTTGTGTGGCCGAGGCTGCATGCGTGTGCTCACTGACCATGCGCATGTGTGTATTTTGAGCCATGCGAGTTACACAGTTGTCCTTGTTGTGGTGCGGGTGGACAGTGATAGTCCCCCCCCCGGTGTCACGTGCTTTGGAATAATGCTGGCTGCCTTTGTTGTCCCTCTGCCTGTTCTGCTTTTCTGGCACTTTCATACAATGGAGCACTTGAACACTGTGATGTTATTAAGCCTTTCAAACTACTACAGCTTGAATTCCAGCTCTCAGGAAAGACTAGCATCCCAATGTAGGATACATGGCACAAGACACATCATGGAGGAACAACAGCAAGGATTGAGTAGACCAGAACAAAGGGGATGACCCGGCAATGACCAATGAGTGCTTTCATTACTGCCGCTTTGAGAATGCATTTATAGAGCTATGCAAGGAGTCAAGCTAATGCTATTGGGAGGTCTGTTTGTTGGACACGTCTATTCCTCATCTTCTTATTTGTTCACTATGTGATTTGTGTTGACAAATGGCAGGCGTTATTTAAGTCTTTTATATTTAAAAAAGGGTACTTAATAACAGTGTGTTGCAAACCAGCTGAAGAGGTTCAAGCAGTTTGCTGAGGTCAAAAGGACACTGTATATTACCTTCAGGTGCATACAGTTGCTGGTTAAGACAAATAAGTGTATTTAATTTGTGAAGACAATATCATCATAAGTTGGTATTTGGCGATCTCTAAATAATTGCTTTCTAGCATGTTAATAAGTAAAACAACAGTTATCCCAAGCATAGTAACCTTGGTGTTGGTCCAAGCATCAAGTGATGATGTGACCTTCAATAATGACACGCTGTGGTATCAACAATGGGACAAGAGTGCAACCGTTCTTTTGACCTTTGATCCTACACTAGGAAGTGTCCCAGCGAGCAGGTGCCTCCCAGTGTGGGGGGGTTGTGGTGGAGTTTGAGTCTGGCGACATCAGGGATGACAGAGCCAAGAGAGATGTGAATATGCAGTACCAGGTGAACTCAACTTTAAATCCAACTAGAACTTGTGCAACATATTTGCAGCAAGCATCATGTGTGCTCATTCCTTTGTTTGCCTTTCCTCACAAGGTTCAGCTCTAATCTTCCTCAAGGGTCCCAAGTTTCTCATCTATGTCAGTGGAGCGTTGTCAATGTGGGTAAGAATCTTTCCCTGAAAATACAGATTCCTGGAGAAATAGATAAGACTTAAGAACGTAAAGAATGGCAAGGTTGTCGAGATGTGACAGCCTACAAAGATGTCTTAGCAAAACAATACATGATGAAACTATGTTATGTCGTGTTAAACAGGAAGACCGCATGTGGCACTTTGCCATTTCTGTGTTCCTGATTGAGCTGTACGGCCGTAACCTGCTGCTGACTGCGGTGTTTGGGTTGGTAGTGGTCTGTGCTCCTGCTCGGGGCTTTGATTGGAGACTGGGTTGATCGCAATCCCAGGAATAAAGGTATGCGACAATCTCACACCCATTTGAAAATGTGAGCATGCAGTATATCATCGAGCAGTGATATGTCAGCGGATTTCAATCTTGGGCCCAGAAGTCTGCTGGTGTCCTATCTCCCCAGGGGGCAAAGTGCATTCACACGATATCTCAAGTGTAAATCAGTCCCTGATTTGATAGCTACACTCAGGGGCGGACTGGGACTACAAATCAGCCAGGGACTCTCGACCGGCCCACTTCGGTACCGCAATTAAATACCAAATTGTCGACCGGGGGGCGGGGTTGCTAGTGACTTATCGCAGAGGTAGACATTAAGGGTAAAATGCCACTGGCCCCACCATTGTAACCTCTGGCCCCACCATTGTAACCTCTGGCCCCACCATTGTAACCTCTGGCCCCACCATTGTAACCTCTGGCCCGGAGCATTCGTCCAAAACAAATCGACTAATAATGAAGAAAATGAACACATTTGTTGCAATAGTAATTTATGCACTAACATTACTACTTGTACTACAACATTTGAACAATCAGTTCTTCCTCATTTTCCTCAATTGTTCATATTTGGTTTATTAAAATAATGATATTGTGGTCATTGTTAAAAAAATTCTGCTATTATTATGAGTATTATTATTTGTATAATGCGCTTTCTGCCTTCCTGTCATCAGGAGTTAGACATATAATGGCTATATGTAATTGATTAGATTAGAACCTTCATTATCCTAAACTGCTGGGACATCTCGCCAATACCTTTATATTGTCTACTCTTCACTTACTTGTCAGCATACTGTAGGCCGGCATTGATGTACAGAGCCGACAGAAGACCTTGTTTATATTGGCATCATATAGAGAGGTGCAGCCAGTGACGCGTCCTAAAACCAGGAAGTAGTGATGGCAAAATGAAGCTATGGTTGCATTCCAATAGTCCATTTAGCTTAGGAACCTTCCTAACCAAGGCAAGTGAACTGACCCGGAAGTACGTCAGTGGCAGCCATGATAAGTGCCGTTCCAATTCTCCAAATGAAAGGAAAGGAGGTTTCAAACTTCCTTTATAACCTCCTTTAGCTTAGGAACCACTGGACCTCCCTTGACGAAAGGAGAGGAGAAAATGCTGCCCCACAATGCATTGCAGCCGCAGCATTTGCCGTCACACAACAGTCGGCCGTTCACGGAAACAACCGATTATGACCGAGAAATGATATCATGAAAGTTACGGTGCTTATTAAGCTTTTTAAAACATAGGTGGTAAGTTGCCAAAGTGCTTTGTTCTGAACGTTCATCAGTATTATAATAAAGAGTGAAATATGAACGTTAGTTTTTACTGAAATGATCAAATAAAGTCAACATCTCCAGTCTTTACTGAGCTGTGTGGTCAACTTTCTAAAAGATGCTTGAATGGTGATATACAGTGATAGATGTTAAGGACTAACGTTTATAATAAATACATTTGTATTGATTTTAAGATCTTTAGTTCATACAATCATACGTATTGGGATCATTTGTATTAATGTGGACCGGAGGGAGAGGGTGACGAGCATAAGTTTCACTTTCCTTTTTTATTTCAATTCCAGCTTTGGTCATGGAGAATATGTTTCTCTGTTGTCCACGTTCACAAAGCAAAGCAGCAGCATCAGAGCACGGTGCAGAGTCTCTAGATGAGTTTACAGCAGTCCCTCGTTCTTATTGAACATCCATGTTGTAGTCCGCTGTATAGAAAACGGTGGTTTCCATGGTTACCCCACAGCAGCAGACGCACATTCAGGACGTCCGCTGGCGCATCATAAACACGTGGGATAGTGAAAGTGCATTCGGATTCTCTAAAGTACCGCGGTCTCTTCTCCTAAGTCCTTTTGAATTCTCCTATCCACTATCCCTTAACCCCGTGACGTTTCACTCAGAGGTCAAGGAATAGGAGATAGGTTTAGAATTTAGGAGCTGATTTTTGGATTATCGGAACGCAACCTTTGAATGAAGCGTCGAACCACTTGGACAATTGTGTCGGAAATAGGTTCATTTCTCGAAGCTTCAGTTACAGCGACCTCTCCTGGCGAAGTGCAAGGCTGCAGTGGGTTTAACGTATCTTTGCCTTGAAAAATATTCGATGCACATGTAACCCAAATGTCCCGTAGCCTCTCTGAACACCCTGGGACTCTGCGTTGTGTTTGTTATTGGTGATGGGATGTTATGCAGAGGGGCGGAAAACAGGACACACCTTTTGCGGAGTGAATACAAACATTAGCCCATTAGCTCCATGCTAACCAATACAATAACCAAATGAACAGACAAAACATAAACATCTCACTCCCAAACATACACAAACGGGAAAATAAACATTTAAACTAACCCATTAATTAAATAAATGGAATGTTTGGACGTTTGTTTAACATAATAATGTGTACAATTATTTGCCGCCATTAACACTGCTCACCTTTTGCGGAGTGAAATACAAACATTAGCGCCAAGATGTCGGCCGCACCCAGAGCAACAAGAGAAATACGGTGTCCCACAATGGACAAAAAACAACAATTTGCTGCGCAACAGCAACACCTAGTGGCCTGTCAAGGCTGTTACCTAACATCTACCCCTTCTTTAATTGATGGCGTCCCAGCCATCAGGCCAAACAAAATACAACAAAGGCCATGTAGTACAAACAATTTAAACGGTTAAAGAGAAACAAATAACCTTTCTGTATGTATGAGTGTCTTATAAAAATGTGTGCGTGTTATACATTTTAACAGTCAGAATGTTGTGGCTTGATTGTGTCACCCCTGTCCTGCTTCTCTACTTGCTTTGGCCCTTTGCCACAACTTCCATCCCCTTTCTCTCCTCCTCTGGTCCTCTTCCGAACTCAGGACTTGTGACTCACGTGACTGTCTCTTCGGGGCACACCGATGATTTCTTGGTGGATTTCTCCTAGGAGCCTTGTCGAGTGATTTGGTGTCACGCACAGTCGTACTTTCCTCATCTCCTTCATCCATTTGTCCTTCATCCACATCCACTTCCTCCATTTGTTTGGGCTCATCGTGTACCACTTGTGTCCCAGGTCCCACATTCTCCTCAACTTCCTCTGTATGATCGATCTCACAGTCCTCTGCTGCATCCGATTCAACCTCTTCTCCCTTCACTGGCTTCACTGGCTCGTTCCACTGGAAGGAACATACACTGTGTGAGGAGGTTGCGGTGCACCACTCTCTCTCTCTCGCTGTCCTCCAATCGTATCACATACAGGTGTGTTGAGTTGTTTCTTCACAACAATGTATGGACGTGCCTCCCACCTGTCTCCCAGTTTCTGCCGTCCCTCCACATGACATACTTTGACAAGGACTCTATCCCCCGGTATGAAGACTTGACCCTTTGCTTTTCTGTCATAGTGCTTTTTCTGTTGAGCCTTAGCATGCCGAGAGGTTTGATTAGCCTGTGCATATGCCTGTGACAGACTGTCGTACAGAATTTGAACATAATCACTGTATCCACGTGGCTCACTTGTGGTGGAAAGCCCAAAAATCAGGTCCACTGGGAGCCTAGGATGTCTCCCAAACATCAGGTAGTATGGTGTGTAACCCGTTGAATCATGCTGTGCAGTTACAGCATTGCGTCAAGATGCTCATGCCAGCGGGGTTTCAAGTGTGGCTCCAAGGTCCCCAGCATGTTCATGAGGGTCCGGTTGAACCTTTCGATGGTCCCGTTGCCTTGTGGGTGGCAAGGGGTCGTATGAGTCTTTGTGATGCCAGTGCACTTACACAGCTCCTTCACAACTGTACTTTCAAAGTTGTGCCCTTGGTCCGCATGCAGCTTCGCAGGGAACCCAAACCGGCAGAAGAAGTTTTTCCACAGTGTTTTAGCCACTGTAGAGGCCTTTTGGTCTTTTGTCGGGTAGGCCTGGGCGTAGCGGGAGAAGTGGTCTGCAATCACAAGCACATTTTCTATGCCACCTTTGGACTTCTCCAGAGTCAGAAAGTCCACACACACCAGCTCCATGGGGGCACTACTGTGGATACTGACCAGGGGAGCCCTGGAGCCTGCAGTAGGTGTCTTCCGGAGACAGCACCTTTCACACTGCTCACACCAAGCCTTGATTTCTTGAAACATTCTTGGCCAGTAGAATCTCTCCCTTATCATTTGCAACGTCCTCTCAAATCCTAAATGCCCTGAATCATCATGGAGACCAGTCTTTACTGCTGTATGCAGTTTCTCTGGCAATACTAGCTGCTCCACTACTCCCCTTTGGCCGTCCTGGATGTGGCGGTACATGATACCATCCCTCACCATTAACCTCCTCCACTCTTTTAAAAGAAGGCACACCTGCCCACCACCACTGACCCTCTCGCTGCGGCTTGGTTTCCGGTTCAAACTTTTGTAGTGCAAGACGGGGCCAATGACAGAGTCCTCCTTCTGCCCCACACGGATCTCCTGTTTTGTCATGGCAGGCAGGGATGCCGTCCCCACCTCCCTGTAGGGCTCACTTGACATGCCCGGCCCAAGGTCTTGTGAGTCAGTTTTCTCTGCGGCAGTGTTCTCATCAGGGGGCCCTCCTGGTTCTAGTGTGGGCTGTGTCTCCCCATGCACTCTCACATTGATCCCCACCCACTGAGGACAGGTTTGTAGGACCTGTGTGACCTCCTGGTTTGACATACGGGAGAGGGCATCTGCATTTGCGTTACATTGTCCCCTCCGATTGTCACAGTTGCTTTCTCACTCACCTATTTTCTGCATTAACTTTCCTTAGTCACCTGGTAGTCACACCCTGTCTCTCTCTCACTCTGTTGCACCCATCAGCTCCATTAGTATTTAGGCCCACTTCACTTTCACCTCAGTGCCAGATCGTACTTTGCAGCATGCCAGTCTTTCCCGCATTACCCTTCAGATTGCTCTCCCGGTTTCGACCCTGCCTGTCCCTGACCAGCCTGCCTCGCCTGCTCCCTGACCAGTTCTGTACCTGCGACTCCCGTCCTGCTTTCTCCTGGAACCCTCGCCTGTCCCCGACCAGCCCTTTGCCTACTATCTGCCGTGTTGTCTTCCACCAGCCTATTGCCATCAATAAAGCTGGTTACCGACTATCCCTGGTTTCCCGTGTTCTGCATTTTGGTCCTCAGCTCGTCTGTGACACCGATACTGGATGTCAAAGTGGAATGTAGACAGCCGAGACACCCATCGCTGACCGGTAGCATCCAGCTTTGCAGAGGACATCACATATTTGAGGGGTTGTTATCCGTCTGGACAGAGAATGGAAGCCCATAGAGATGGTCGTAAAACTTGTCTGTCACTGCCCACTTCAGAGCAAGGAACTCCAGTTTGTGTGCAGGATACCTCGACTCGGCCGGGCCACCCTGTCCCGACGCATCGGTCTGAAGCACAAAAGGTAGGCTGTAATCCGGGTAACCCAGTACTGGAGCAGTCGTCAACTTTTGCTTCAGGGACTGAAAGGCTTCTCCACACTCTGTAGTCCACAAAAAGGGCAGCTCAGGACCCAGACTTGTCTTCCTTCCTCTAATTTTCTTCCTGGGGTTATTGGTGATGGGATGTTATGCAGAGGGGCGGAAAACAGGACACAGCCGATCGGATTGCGGTGGAGACGCTGAGTAGCGATTTATTCTTCACAATGGCAGCTCTTCTGACACACCTTTTGCGGAGTGAATACAAACATTAGCCCATTAGCTACATGCTAACCAATACAATAACCAAATGAACAGACAAAACATAAACATCTCACTCCCAAACATACACAAACGGGAAAATAAACATTTAAACTAACCCATTAATTAAATAAATGGAATGTTTGGACGTTGTTAACATAATAATGTGTACAATTATTTGCCGCCATTAACACTGCTCACCTTTTGCGGAGTGAATACAAACATTAGCGCCAAGATGGCGGCCGCACCCAGAACAACCATGGATGTATAATAAGAACAACAAGAGAAATACGGTGTCCCACAATGGACAAAAAACAACAATTTGCTGCGCAACAGCAACACCTAGTGGCCTGTCAAGGCTGTTACCTAACACACACACACACACACACACACACACACACACACACACACACACACTAAGACTGAATATCATGTTCTATTTGCAATTAAAGATTGATATGTGTGTGTATTGGGTTATTGAGAAGAGACTAGCGGTTGCTGGACATGTTTTTGGGAGGAGAGGGCCTTTTCTCAGTTATTAAAGTTGAAAAGCAAAGATTAAAATACATCTATTCCGGGCTTTGAACCAGCTGCGCGGAGGACATCGCCGCATTCAGGCCGCGGGCTCTATCCACTGGGCTATCTATTCCTTGACGTATTCAACTGTTTTTATATTACTGATAATTGTCTTTTTGTTCACAACTTCTCCACATTTCGAAGTGTTTCCCGAGCCAGAACGACCTATCTTTCTTCCTGGCTTGCTCTATAATGATACTCCAATTCAAATGCCATACCAACAACAACTCAACAGCAACAACGCAAACTACGACAACAACCCACACATTGCACATTGTTTAGAGCGGTCATAAAGTGTTGAAGCACTCAAGTTTGAAACTGTTTCAACCTGTCACCTGTCAGAATCGAGACGAGGCAGTGCATTGAATCGCGTGAATGGACCGCGAACCAGTCAAGTGATTCATTCAGGAAATGAAGCAGTTGCTGCTTCGAACGTCACATGTCACGTGATTTGAAGCAGTTGCTGCTTCGGACGTCATATGTCACGTGATTTGAATTAAGCTTCAAAGCACTGCTTCTACGGAATAGGAAGTCCAGGGTTGAAGCTCCGTTCGAAGGTGTCCACACACAGGCATGAAAAAAATCTTGATGCTGGGCGTGTCTGAAGCTTGGCGATTTTTTGCGAGCAACACGACCAACAACCAATCACATGAATTTCCCGCCCCCGACATACAAAGCAACAGCAATGTTAAAACAAAGTAAACTGGATATAAACTCCCCAAACAGGCGAAAACCTCCCAGTTTCCCCACACTGTCTCTGCTTCCTCCCTCCATGCCTAGTTCCTCCGGTTTGTATCCCGGTAATAGTTCTGGTCGTAAAGAACCGGGTGATTTGCTACCGTAATTTCTCGTTTGGAATATGAGGAAATGAACTGCAGTCTGGCTCTCCCTGCTTGCACGCGGTTTGATTGGCTAGCGCTTCTACTGGCGGGCATTTGCATAAATGGGATGGGGGAAGGGGAAAGGGTGAAAGTGAATGGGTGAAGCTTTGAAAGATTCTTTTCATGCCTGTGTGTGGACGGGCCGTCAAACTGCCATCACTACCAGGAAGTAAGCTGCTGGTTCCCACGACAAAAAGCAATGGGATTTCTCCACAGGGTTTTGGAAAATAGCTGGAAATAAGGTCTGTGGAAAACAAACCTGTTTGATAAATGCACGTTTTGTAAAGCCGGATAATCTCCACATGTCTACCCTACTTTTATAATTTTTGAATCATAAATCTAATCGATAGATTATAAAAGGGTTTTAGGACGCGTCACTGCACCACTAGAAGCCAACTCCATCGATCAAGCTGGCTGAAACGTTCTCTCCCTCTTCTTCTCATGCTCCCTGTCACTCTCCTTTAACTCTTCCGGTGACTTTCTTTTATTTGAAGATTGTTTTTGCCCAGCTACCGCTGGTATTAAAAACATTTTGGCGCGATAGTCTGTAGTGAAGGAGCGCGCCTCACAGGAGCCTGCTTGCGCTGCGCTCCGCAGCAAACAGCTGTTTGCTTTTCACCCAACAACGACAACCGACTCACAGAACGCTATGTTGTAGTGTTGATAAACGAAACAATTTAACTAAATTGCTAGTCAAAATACCAATACCACAGTGTTGAGGAAACTTCTGTGTAGCAATGCGGGGGAGTCACCGACTCAGGAAGGAGACACGGTAGAGCAGGAGCTTTGATGTCAAACCACTGATGATTTATTTGGAGTTTCGGCCGTAGCATTCACATCACAATTCACAGCAGTCACGGTCTGACTGCATGGTAGAGTTGCCACGTCAATTCTGGAGCGCCTCTCTCTTGCTAGCCCATTTAACTGGGGCCTATACTGCGAAGCTGGTTCAACCTAACCTGGATATGTTTGAGTTAGCCGGTTGGCTTAATCCAAAACATACGCGCTCTCGCTAAACTGTACTACGACGCTGGTTATCAAGTGGATCGCTCAGCCAGCCGTGTCCTATCTAGTTAGGTGCGCGTTCACATGAAAGGGGTGGTATCTGGAGCATTCGACCAATCACAGACCTGGAGAAGTGCACTGACAGCGCAGCGTCATACTTCCTGAATGAAAAGTGAACTTTAATACTAGTCAAAAATGAAGAAGTTAAACTTTAAACATCCTTAAACACTTTATCCAGGATCAAAGCCTCAGAGCTGCACCTGCAAGGTGAATACAGCTGGAACAGAACAAGTGTTTGAATGCGTACATTAACAGGTTTATGATATCACTGCCCGTCTAAGACACATCTGACTTTAATTACATTTGTCTCGAGTGTTTCGTCAACTTAATGTGTTGCTTAAAATAATACTTCTGCATACAGTCTGTGACACTGTGAGTGTTGCACGGCCAGATACGGCTCAGCTGACTCAGATATATGACAAACACTATGATGTGATATGCCGCGGACTGTACTTAATGTACTCTGATCCGGTTACTTATGTTGTGGCCGATATTTAAGTAAGCTTTCTTAACGCTAATGTTATAATAGTCAGATTGCTCTGAAGATGGAGGTGATATTCTATTCATGTTCACGTTCACACAGTCGGTGATTTTTGCCGGCCGTCTTTCCTGCGACGGCAGCTTTTCTGTATTTCCTTTCTCCTGTGATATGACTTGATCGCTTTAAACTCCGCACACTGAGCTCTGATTGGTCAGCAGGCGGTGCTTTCACTGAGTTGAGCTCTTAGCCTGCAACCTAACCTGGGGCCTATACTGCGAAGCCGGTTCAACCTAACCTGATATGTTTGAGTTAGCCGGTTGGCCTAATCCAAAACATACGCGCTCTCGCTAAACTGTACTACGACTCTGGTTATCAAGTGGATCGCTCAAGACAGCCGTGTCCTATCTAGTTAGGTGCGCGTTCACATGAGAGGGGTGGTATCCTGGAGCATTCGACCAATCACAAACATGGAGAAGCGCACTGACAGCGCAGCGTCATACTTCCTGAATGAAAAGTGAACTTTAATACTAGTCAAAAATGAAGAAGTTAAACTTTAAACATCCATGACTTAAACACTTTATCAGGATCAAAGCCTCAGAGCTGCACCTGCAAGGTGAATACAGCTGGAACAGAACAAGTGTTTGAATGCGTACATTAACAGGTTTATGATATCACTGCCCCGTCTAACACACGATCTGACTTTCATTACATTTGTCTCGAGTGTTTCGTCAACTTAATGTGTTGCTTGAAATAATACTTCTGCATACAGTATGTGACACTGTGAGTGTTGCACGGCCAGATACGGCTCAGTGACTCAGATCAGGAGATATATGATACATTATGAAGTGATGTGCCGCGGACTGTACTTAATGTACTCTGATCCGGTTACTTATGTTGTGGCCGATATTTAAGTAAGCTTTCTTAACGCTAATGTTCTAATAGTCAGACTGCTCTGAAGATGGAGGTGATATTCTATTAATGTTCACGTTCACACAGTCGGTGATTTTTGCCGGCCGTCTTTCCTGCGACGGCAGCTTTTCTGTGTTTCCTTTCTCCTGTGATATGACTTGATCGCTTTAAACTCCGCACACTGAGCTCTGATTGGTCAGCAGGCGGTGCTTTCACTGAGTTGAGCTCTTAGCCTGCAACCTAACCTGGGGCCTATACTGCGAAGCCGGTTCAACCTAACCTGATATGTTTGAGTTAGCCGGTTGGCCTAATCCAAAACATACGCGCTCTTGCTAAACTGTACTACGACTCTGGTTATCAAGTGGATCGCTCAAGACAGCCGTGTCCTATCTAGTTAGGTGCGCGTTCACATGAGAGGGGTGGTATCCTGGAGCATTCGACCAATCACAAACATGGAGAAGCGCACTGACAGCGCAGCGTCATACTTCCTGAATGAAAAGTGAACTATAATACTAGTCAAAAATGAAGAAGTTAAAGTTTAAACATCCATGACTTAAACACTTTATCCAGGATAAAAGCCACAGAGCTGCACCTGCAAGGTGAATACAGCTGGGAACAGAACAAGTGTTTGAATGCGTACATTAACAGGTTCATGATATCACTGCCCGTCTAACACACGATCTGACTTTCATTACATTTGTCTCGAGTGTTTCGTCAACTTAATGTGTTGCTTGAAATAATACTTCTGCATACAGTATGTGACACTGTGAGTGTTGCACGGCCAGATACGGCTCAGTGACTCAGATCAGGAGATATATGATACATTATGAAGTGATATGCCGCGGACTGTACTTAATGTACTCTGATCCGGTTACTTATGTTGTGGCCGATATTTAAGTAAGCTTTCTTAACGCTAATGTTATAATAGTCAGACTGCTCTGAAGATGGAGGTGATATTCTATTAATGTTCACGTTCACACAGTCGGTGATTTTTGCCGGCCGTCTTTCCTGCGACGGCAGCTTTTCTGTGTTTCCTTTCTCCTGTGATATGACTTGATCGCTTTAAACTCCGCACACTGAGCTCTGATTGGTCAGCAGGCGGTGCTTTCACTGAGTTGAGCTCTTAGCCTGCAACCTAACCTGGTCCCGACCAGGTTAGCTGCTTAGCATATATTACCATGGAGATCTAGCCTGCTAAAAAGAGAACCAGCTTCGGATGACCGGAAAGCCCGAGTTTTCCCTGAATTTAGCCGGCTAAGTGAAAATCCTGCTTCGTAGTACACCCCCCTGGTTTCAAAAGAGAGTAATCAACATGTTTTGATAAGATAGCTTTAGACAGTTTGGGCACACTGAGTTACCTGCGTCCGCCACTTATGGCCTCGAAGGTGTCATACCCTGGAGTCCACAAACAACAAAGAAGGAAGTGTCCCAGTGCACCCACAACAAAGACCATCTGTGACCTAGTGTTGACCGGTCACAGAATGGGAACAATAACATTATTGGCTGAAGCAGCCTGTGTCCTTAAAAAACAGGAACAATAACATTATTGGCTGAAGCAGCCTGTGTCCTTAAAAGACAGGAACAATAACATTATTGGCTGAAGCAGCCTGTGTCCTTAAAAGACATAAATAGACGTCAAGGTTGGTCCTGTATGTCACATCTAGGAGTCTGAGATAATTATTTCCCTAACACACAGGACTGTTGTTTTAAAGCAATATTTGTAGTGGCCCGAGCAGGCAAGTGGAAAGTACGTTATGCCGGTGTTCCCGATCAACTTGTTTCCCGATCAACTTGTTTCCCAATCAACTCGTTTCCGTGGGGTGCGTGGCTTTCGACTGAAATACACATTTCGATCGCTTTCTTCTGTCGTTTACATACATCTTTTGGTATATTTGGCTTCGTAGGAACACGTTGATGCACATCCAGTACCAGTGTGTGAGGTTGTGATTACGATGGCGATATCCGGATGCGAACAGCGAGGACTACAACAAGACAAACGAGTTGCTCGAATAAATCATTTAAACCAGCTATTGTTTCCAGACTTATTACGGAATATCGTTGTTAATGTCCAAGTCCATCTGTGTATACCTTCAGACAGCCTCCAAGTGAAGCACACGGTGTTTACTCACAGTTTGAAAGCAGCGTGGAGAAGTCTTCATCTGTGTTAACTGTGATCCTCCCAGGGAACTGGGACCCGCCCACGTTCAAATGTGACCCGCCCAGGTTAAATTGTGTTACGATTTCTGTGGCTATCTACCAGCGATCATGTTTAATATGAAAGACTAACCACACATGCATCCCTTATCAAAACGGTATTGTGCAGCACTCATCCAGATAAGACCTCGTTTTGCAAAGATAGCAGCAGAAATGTCGTTGGGGATATTTAGACTTTAAAATGCTGCTTGGTCGTGAATGTTGGTCTCGGCAAACAATATTACGAATCCTCTATTCAAACATAATATTCAATGTGCATCGACATGAAAATAACAAAAAAGTTCATGCTGGACTCAAACCCGAGTCCCAACAGTAAAAATCAATCTTGCCCTGCGCATTATGAGTTCGCCACGAATCATCACGTCCTAACAGATCACCACAGCTCATTTTGTTACATTAACATTGTCAACAACTTCTAGAAAAATGCAACCCGACATCATATTGATAATAATATATGATACAAATGTAAGACTGACAACAATAATAGTTAGTAAAGGATTTATTGATGTGAACACCCAGACCCACTGGCAGAGGAAGTGGCACTGGTCTCCTGCTCTCTCCCAAATGGAGCTTTTCCCTCTTCGAGCTACCTAACTTCACTCCTTCCACCTTTGAACTCCATGCTGTCACAGTAACCCATCCTATACAATGAACCATTGTTGTTCTCTACCGTCCACCAGGCGCCTTGGGTGACTTCTTGGAGGAATTAGATCATCTCCTCACACACATCCCTGAAACTGGCCCTCCTGCTGTACTTCTCGGAGACTTCAACCTCCAGACGGGAAAGATATACGAACTAACAACTCTTTTAACCGCCTTTGCTTTCTCATTGTCTCCATCCCCACCAACTCATAAAGCTGGCAATGTCCTTGATCTCATATTCTCAAGGAACTGCTCTACTTCTAACCTCTCTGTAAACCCGCTCCACACCTCTGAATACTTCTTAATTTCATTCTCTCTACCCCTTTCCAAACAAAACTAACTAATCTCTTCTCATCCTGCACCTGTCCGCCGTAACCTTCGTTCCCTCTCCCCCTTTGCCTCATCGGTGCTCTCAGCCCTCCCTTCCTCTGACTCGTTCCAACTCCTGCCTCCAAACTCTGCTGCAGAAACTCTCCTCTCTCCTCTCTCATCCTCTCTGGACTCTCTCTGTTCTCTCACATCTCGGCAGGCTCGTCAGTCCTGCTCCCTGGCTAAATGACGCACTGCGTGCTAATAGAACCGTCCTTCGGGCAGCAGAGCGGAAACGGTGGAAATCCAAACACCGTGACGACCTCCTAACCTATCAGGCTCTCCCCTCCTCTTTCTCTGCTTCGATCTCTCAGACAAAAAGCACTTTCTTTCAAGATAAGATCTAATCTTCCTATTCCAATCCTAAAAAAACTATTTTCCATCTTCTCCTCCCTCTTGGACCCCCCCCACAGCCCCTTCCCCCTCCTCCCTTCTGTCAAGCGACTTTGTTAACCACTTTGAAAAAAAGGTTGACGATATTCACTCTTCTTTTTCTGACTCACCTCTACTCACCGCTGGGTCACCAGACCCTCTTTCCACCCACACACTAACCTCCTTTTCCCCTCTCTCTCTAAGTGAGATTCTTACCCTCATTACCTCTGCCCGCCCTACCACCTGTCCTCTGGACCCTATCCCTTCAAACCTCCATCAGACTATCGCTCCTGATATTCTACCGTTTCTCACCCATTTCATCAACACTTCTCTAACTTCTGGTCACTTTCCAAACAGTCTCAAGGAGGCAAGAGTAAACCCTCTCCTAAAGAAACCCACTCTCAACCCGTCTGATGTTATTACATTACATTGCATTTAGCTGACGCTTTTATCCAAAGCGACTTACAATAAGTACATTCGACCAGGAAGACACAACCTTGAAGAAAACAGAATCATAAAGTACATCAGGTTTCATCGAGCCAAGCATTGCAAGTGCTACTCAACTGGCTTTAGATAAGCCAGTCCTTTATTAGTATATAAGTGCTCTGTTAGCAGTTCTTTGTTAGTCATTTTATCGCTCGAAGAGGTGGAGTCGAAAGAGATGAGTTTTCAGTCTGCGCCGGAAGATGGGAAGACTTTCTGCTGTCCTGATGTCAATGGGGAGCTCATTCCACCATCTTGGAGCCAGGATAGCAAACCCACGTGTTTTTGCTGATGGGAACTTGGGTCCCCCTCGCAGCGAGGGTGCAGCGAGTCGTTTGGCTGATGCAGAGCGTAGTGCACGCGCTGATGTGTACAGTTTAACCATGTTCTGGATGTAGGAAGGGCCAGATCCATTCGCAGCATGGTATGCAAGTACCAGTGTCTTGAAGTGAATTCTAGCAGTTACCGGAAGCCAGTGAAGGCAGCGGAGGAGCGGAGTGGTGTGGGAACATTTAGGAAGGTTGAAGACCAGACGAGCCGCTGCATTCTGGATGAGAGAGGTCGGATGGCACATGCAGGTAGACCAGCCAGGAGGGAGCTGCAGTAGTCTGTTATAAACTACAGGCCTGTCTCTATCCTCCCGTTCCTGTCTAAAACACTTGAACGCGCTGTCTTTAAACAACTCTCCTGTTATCTCCATCAGAACAACCTTCTGGATCCGCAACAGTCTGGTTCGGACTCAAGGCAGGTCACTCCACAGACACTGCCCTCCTTGCTGTCACTGAGGAACTGCACACGGCTAAAGCAGCCTCCCTCTCCTCTGTCATCATCCTGTTGGACCTGTCTGCTGCATTCAACACGGTGAATCATCAGATCCTCCTTCACTCTCCAAGAACTTGGAGTTTCAGGCTCTGCACTTTCCCTCCTCACCTCATACCTCAAAGACCGTACCTACAGGGGTCCCGCAGGGCTCTGTTCTCGGTCCCCTCCTCTTCTCCTTGTACACAAACGCGCTCGGATCTGTCATTAGCCCGCATGGTTTTTCATACCACTGCTACGCTGACGACACCCAATTAATTCTGTCCTTTCCCCGCTCAGAGACCCAGGTCGTCGCACGCATCTCTGCTTGTCTAGCTGACATCTCTCAGTGGATGTCTGATCATCACCTCAAGCTCAACCTTGACAAGACTGAACTGCTTTTCCTTCCGGGAAAAGAATGTCCCACTCTTGACCTAACAATCAACATTGGCACCTCTGTTGTTTCCCCGACTCAGACTGCAAGGACTCTGGGCGTGACCCTAGATAACAACCTGTCCTTCACTGCAAACATCGCTGCTACAACCCGTTGCTGCAGATACACACTCTACACCATCAGGAGGATGCGCCCCCAGCTGACCCAGAAAGCCACGCAGGTTCTGGTCCAGGCTCTCGTCATCTCACGCCTAGCCTACTGCAGCTCCCTCCTGGCTGGTCTACCTGCATGTGCCATCCGACCTCTGCAGCTCATCCAGAATGCAGCGGCTCGTCTGGTCTTCAACCTTCCAAAATGTTCCCACACCACGCCGCTCCTCCGCTCCCTCCACTGGCTTCCGGTAACTGCTAGAATCCACTTCAAGACAATGGTACTTGCGTAACATGCTGCGAATGGATCTGGCCCTTCCTACATCCAGGACATGGTTAAACCGTACACCCCAGCACGTGCACTCCGCAGCAACCAAACGACTCGCTGCACCCTCACTGCGAGGGGGACCCAAGTTCCCATCAGCAAAAACACATGGGTTTGCTATCCTGGCTCCAAAATGGTGGAATGAGCTCCCATTGACATCAGATAGCTTACACACCTTCCGGCGCAGACTGAAAACTCATCTCTTTCGACTCCACTTCGAGCGATAGAACTATTATCAAAGCACTTATAAATTACTGAAAGGACTGGCTTATCGAAAGCCAGTTGAGTAGCACTTGAAATGTTTTTGCTCTATGAAACCTGATGTACTTATATGATTCCGTTTTCTTCAAGTTTGTATTTTGTTGGTCGAACGCACTTATTGTACGTCGCTTTGGATAAAAGCGTTGGCTAAATGCAATGTAGAACTGAGGCTCCAGTAAAACACACTGGCTGCGTCTCTACATGGACACCAGAAAGCCATTTGAGTAGTATCCCGGTTATGATCATATTGGGGATATGGTGTTTACATGAGCAGAGCGATCGGGTTATTCATGTTCCGTTTAAATGATAAATACTAGTAACCTGGCATTTCGATGCCTTCTCTCATCTAAACTATTCAGTATTTCTCCATCATTCAGCCCCTAGTTTTGCTGATATAGGCTTAGTTTGTCAGACATATTCCTTCTCTTTGTCTGTACCCGTGTAGTCATGTTCAGATTAACCCAGCTTCCCCAAATGTCTTTCTTTTGGGTGTCTATATACGCCAGGATCCGGAGTCATGGATGATCCTGCGGTCCTGGATCTTGAGTCGTGGCTGTGGTCCTGGATGGATATCCTCGTGGATTCATCTTCCTATTATACACACACATGCATTTCCAAACATTTGGACTACCTATGTTGCAAATGTATTATATTTTCGATTTACACACGGCATCTATTGCACGTCTGTCCGTCCTGGAGAGGGATCCCTCCTCTTTTCTCCAGAAGTTTTTCCTTGTACGATGTGAGGGTCTAAGGACAGAGGGTGTCGTATTGTCATACTGATATTCTGTACACACTGTGAAGACCACTGAGACAAATGTAACATTTGTGATATTGGGCTATATAAATAAACATTGATTGACTCTCCTTGAACCATTTCAAAGGAGCCTGTGACCTAATATTTTCATTGATATGACCACTGTAGCCATTGTAGATACTCCACACTCAAATTGAGCAAAGCCCATGACAAACAGAACAGATTTCCACTTGTTGCAGTTCATAACAATGTAATAACAGGAAAAAGGCAGTGTCCATTCTTTGTCAAACATTTATTTGAAAATTCTTCAAATACAAATTCATGTCAATGTAGTGAACAGTTTAGACGAATAGCCTTGTAGAACAAGCCGGACGACAGGAGAGTCCGAGTTTCACTCCATGCCCCTGCAGAGCCCAGTGGAACTGTTCCACCCGGCTCTTCATGCGTCTGCACGTCCTCCAGATCCAGATCCTTCAGTCACACCTGTCGGAACGAAACAGTTAGTGACCTGTGTTTGGCTGCCACACATTCTCAACAGGAGCTGAACAGTCCGAGTGTCTCAGTGCGCTGCGAGTAAACTTCATTTTGCATCAGTTGAACCAAAAAACTGAATCATCATAGACCGCCTCGGACCAAAGCTCTCCCAAGTCCCATTAGATCCATCAGGCCAGAGTCATATTTTCTGCACTGGCCCATTTATGATGAGGCAGTGCAGTCCTAGATTCAACCATGTTTTAATAAAGCCCAGCATTATTACACTCACCCTCAGGAGAACTCCAGCCTCGGAGGCAGCATCCAGGTTTGTGTGGTTGCAGATGTGGCGAAGTGAACTCCACGCTGGGACTGGTTGTAGATCTAAAGAACAAAGAGCACATGTTGCAGTCAGCTCTCCCTCCATCACAGTAACCAATGGCTACCACACATTCTCAACAGGAGCTGAACAGTCCGAGTGTCTCAGTGCGCTGCGAGTAAACTTCAGTTTGCATCAGTTGAACCAAAAAACTGAATCATCATAGACCGCCTCGGACCAAAGCTCTCCCAAGTCCCATTAGATCCATCAGGCCAAGGTCATACAATTCCAAGATCACACGGTCCATTTATGACGAGCCGGTGCCGTCCCAGATGTAACCCTTTCTAATAAAGCCCAGCAGCAGCAATGCTGCTTTATTACACTCACCCTCAGCAGAGCTCCAGCCTCGGAGTCAGCATCCAGGTCTGTGGATGAGATGTGGATATGTCCCAGCAACTGCTCCCATCAGTGTGTGGCCGAGCTGCAAGGCAACGGCACGTCAGTACCAGCACATGGCAAACCAACGAGACCTTTAGAGAACACACCTGATGATGCTAAGCCCACTTGCTGCAATCACACCTCAAACGGGTCAGCAGAGGAATTTCACCAGCTGTTATGATTCTTTGAAGTCTACATGATCAGCAGTAGGTGGGCTCAACATACTGGTGTGGTTATGTGGTCAGTGCACTGTGAAGACATCTTCATCTTTTGTCAGAGACTCTAGTCTATGAAATCATCATCCCACATAGCAGAAGATTCAAGGAGACATGATTTAATAGCACACTTACCGAAGAGAGTCTCCAACATCTTGAGAAACCTGGTGATGAGATCAGAGAAAAGTATTACAACATGTTCTAATGTTGGCACTTTGTTTACAGTTCATATTGGGCATACTCAGAGCACTGTGAAGATATCTTCATGATTTATCAGAGACTCTAGTCTAGTGGATCATCATTGCAGCCTTTTGGTTCTCATTGCACTGCATCCCATCACTCACCATGTGCTCATGGCTGCAGACCCCCCCCCTCTCAGGTAGGACCCCTCAGTACTGTAGAAAGCATGTCAAAGGATCTTTCAGAGCATCCATCTTTAGGCAGTGTGATCCTGAAACAGCAGCGAGGGTCATTTCAATCAAATTGTTCCTCAGATTCTTATCAAAGGCATGCAGTTTATAAAGTTACACATCTATAAAGATCCATCAAGATGTTGGCAGCAGTAGTAAACACAGATGTGCATGTACCTCAGGTTTTAAATAGAGTTTAATGAAGCAAAGGGGACAAACATTTCAAATACACGTTTAATAGTATTTTCAGTCATTTAAACATTAAGGACATTGCACTTATATCATTTATTTAAATCCCTATGTCACAAATTAACACTCACTTTGTTCAACCATCTTTTAACTTGGTTCTCCTGGAGTTCCTTGGGCACTTGGTGTTCTGCGAAAGTGAACTCCACGCTGGGACTGGCTGTAGATCTAAAGAACAAAGAGCACATGTTGCAGTCAGCTCTCCCTCCATCACAGTAACCAATGGCTACCACACATTCTCAACAGGAGCTGAACAGTCCGAGTGTCTCAGTGCGCTGCGAGTAAACTTCAGTTTGCATCAGTTGAACCAAAAAACTGAATCATCATAGACCGCCTCGGACCAAAGCTCTCCCAAGTCCCATTGGAGCCATCAGGCCAAGGTCATACAATTCCAAGATCACACGGTCCATTTATGACAAGCCGGTGTCGTCCCAGATGTAACCCTTTCTAATTCTACACTCACCCTCAGCAGAGCTCCAGCCTCGGAGTCAGCATCCAGGTCTGTGGATGAGATGTGGATATGTCCCAGCAACTGCTCCCATCAGTGTGTGGCCGAGCTGCAAGGCAACGGCACGTCAGTACCAGCACATGGCAAACCAACGAGACCTTTAGAGAACACACCCTGATGATGCTAAGCCCACCTGCTGCAATCACACCTCAAACGGGTCAGCAGAGGAATTTCACCAGCTGTTATGATTCTTTGAAGTCTACATGATCAGCAGTAGGTGGGCTCAACATACTGGGGTGGTTATGTGGTCAGTGCACTGTGAAGACATCTTCATCTTTTGTCAGAGACTCTAGTCTATGAAATCATCATCCCACATAGCAGAAGATTCAAGGAGACATGATTTAATAGCACACTTACCGAAGAGAGTCTCCAACATCTTGAGAAACCTGGTGATGAGATCAGAGAAAAGTATTACAACATGTTCTAATGTTGGCACTTTGTTTACAGTTCATATTGGGCATACTCAGAGCACTGTGAAGATATCTTCATGATTTATCAGAGACTCTAGTCTAGTGGATCATCATTGCAGCCTTTTGGTTCTCATTGCACAGCATCCCATCACTCACCATGTGCTCATGGCTGCAGGAGGTACCAGGAGGGGGTCAAATGATCTTTCAGAGCATCCACCTTCAGGCAGTGTGATCCTGAAACAGCAGGGAGGGTTATTTTAATCAAAAATGTAAGTTCTCAGACTCCCATCAAAAAGGCATGCACACCTTTATAAAGTTACAAAAGTATACAGATACCCAGACGTTTGCACAACACTAATGTGCCCATCTTTCTATTTTTTTAAGAGTTCAGAATAGAATTAGATTTAATAAAAAATCTAAATCCCTTTTTGCATTCATTTGAACATTCTTAGGCTATCAATTGAGATCATTTCAAAATAGCCAAACAGCAAAACAGTTTGAAGTCACATTGCAATGTGTTGGCGGGCTTGCACCAGGCCTAACGCCCTGCAGAGGGAGGTAGTGCAGTAAACCTACTAGAAGTTACAGTTTAACTTTATTTATAATAAATGATATTCGTGTAAACAAAACACGCTTCTATAAAATAGGGATTACGGAACATTATATAACGTGTTCAAATTCCTATGGTCAAATTAACACTCACTTTGTTCAACCATCTTTTAACTTGCTTCTCCTCGAGTTCCTTGGGCGTCGTGAAGTGAACTCCATACTGGGACTCGTTGTAGATCTAAAGAACAAAGAGCACATGTTGCAGTCAGCTCTCCCGCCATTACAGTTACCTTTCTTTTTCTAAACATAGTGATGACATAATTAACTACTGCCATGTACAGACGTTTACCGTCAAAATGAAGTGCACAACACAATGATTAGACATCATCTGAACTGAACGACAGGGGAGGGAGTGTATTCCGCCAATTAGTTGTGAGTCAAGGACGTGAGCCAAGCTACAGTGGAGGGCCGAAAGCTTCTCTACCAAGGAACATTCAGTCCCACTCCATCACTGCAGATGGGAGGAGAGGGAACCCTGGAAGTTAGTGACCATGTGCTCGGCATGGAAACACTTCCGAACACGCTGCTGGTCGCATCTCGCACAACTGACTACTACGTTTATATATTGATGTCATAAGCCTTAAACACAGACGCATAACCAGGTGGAATCACATTTACCTACCCTTGTTTCCTAGGAGTTACAGTTCTGAGCAAAAATCCGGTTAGCTGGACGTGGACGTCCACATCCAACAGAGAGCAGCCAGAGAGACTGAAAAATGTCCGGCCGTGGTTTATATAGGTGGGTCCTGGTCTTCCACAGCACCCTCGTGCCTTTGGTGTCCTGAGAATGCCTGTTAATAAATACCCTGAATTAAATGTACATTCCGAAAAAGAGAGAAAGTAAAATAACAACTTTTAGCACAGTCAGTACTATTCACTAATTACTATGGACATAAATGTTTTCCTTTTTTGGGTACATTTTTTGGAGCCAATTGCAAAAACGTAAGCTCATACATAGCTGTACATGTAAATATCATATCCGAGTAACGTTACTAAGAAGCAAGACATGTGTAAGTAGGACATTTAAATACAGGTTTGTGTGTAAATATGATACATATTACTTTACTTAAACTCTAGATCAGGATCCATCTATTTAATCGGTTTTTAAGCGTCATTTATATTTTTACATGAGATTCAAAAAGGGCTATTTTTGTTCAATGACATAAAAACTACAAGTCCCACCACCCATCGTCTCGTATCAAGGGGATGCCAGGTTCTCTCGGACTGCAAAGGAAAAGGGCGTTTAAAGCATGCGCCCTCTATGGGTTCTACAAATTCTATCTGGCAACACGGTATCCACTCTCACTGTTGTCGTCACTGAGGTCAGGTAGACGGAGCGAAGATGGCGACCGCCTACGAGAGATACAATTTGTAAGTACATGTAATATAGTTTTTCAAACGTCTATTCTTATTTCTGCGTCTGATAAAAGACAAGGAAGCGGCTCAGTTTATGGCTGGTATAAAGCCGAAGCTGGGGTTCAGAGGCAGCCATAGCTAGGTCAGATGACACAGCGGCTGAAGTTCGCTGACAGGCTCGGATCGTAACGTTAGAACCCGGGGTTAGGTTCGAAGAGGAACCGGTGAGGCTTCATTCAACACTCATTCATTATGAAGGACATAGTCCCCCCTCGTTAATTTTCTTAAAATAGTGGAGAGGGTTGTTGTTCAGTGCAAACTACCAGGGCGGCAGAAAGTTAGTTAACCTAGCTAGCAGCAGAAGGCGTTTCGGCTGCTCGTTCATTTTTAATCTGAATGTATTGTCTGTTGCATTCTGAGGTGGCTGTGTGGTGGTTGTGTGATGTTTATGACCCACATTTCTTTGCAACGTAAGGTTCTTTTCTCTCTCTCTAATGACATCATTCAACTGTCTGTGAACCAAACACTGAAACATGTTTTATTAAACGTTAGCTATTTCCTATACAGAGGTGGAAGAAGTACTCCAATGTTTGAGCAGAACTATCAGGGTGTACGAGTCAAAGTCATGCATTCAAGATGTTACTCAAGTAAAAGTATTAGAATCAAAATATACTGTAATTTCCAAAAGTAGTCATTGTGCAGATTGGTCCATTTCAGAATAATATATATGATATGTTTTACAAGGATTGATCATTAAAGTGTTCTCAAAGCTGGTAAAGGTGCAGCTAGTTTGAATAACTTTGTATACTGCAGGGTAGCTTCTGAATTTCTCTGCAAAGTAACTAAAGGTATTCAATAAATGTAGTGGAGTAAAACTACACAATTTACCTATCAATTGTAGAAGTACAAAGTAGCAAAACAAGTCCTCAAAATTGTACTGAGGAACAGTACTTCAGTAAATCTCTGTCGTTACTTTACACCGCTAAAGTTGACAGAACTGGTTGTACTTTTCCAGACACACCCTTGTTCAAACATGCCACCTTGTTGTTCAGTGTCCTGCCTGGTCCAACCTGTCTGTCTCTGCCCAGTGTTCCCTCCCTACATAGGTTAACTGCTTACGATCATTCCTCCTTCCACAATGAACACTTGAATAATAATAACAATGATTCAAAGGTTTTCTTTGTCATATGCACAGCAGCTACAGTGTAGTTTTGGAAAGGAAAATCAAAAATGTCAGGCTGTTTCTAACAATTCAACCTACAGTATACTTAACTAATGCAATAGAATATTTCAAGATGGTTCAAGTAAGGTGCAGCAATACAAATATATACATAAACAATGAAACAAGATAACACATAATTTAAAATGAATAGAAATACTGTACAGTACAATTAAAAACGGTATACTGCAATATCATGTGGATATGAGGAATATCAACCGTGAACAATGGACATGGTATATGTGACACTTGACAGCGCTCGCTGTCAGCGCTCTCACAGCCCGTGGGATAAAAGGGTCTGGTGGTGTTGGTCTGGATGCTGCAGTTTGTCTGCTTCAGAAAGACCCGTTTATTGCTGGGGTGCACTCTCAAAGTGCCATGAAATACCCATGATGACTTTATACGTTTCTTAAGCCCAGATGTAGGCTTAAAATAAAGGAATGTTATGTCCAATCTATTCCTGCTAATCTTTTCTATGGCTCTAAATGAGACCATTTTCGAAGTAAGGTAAGAAACAGGGAAATAACTATCTTTTATTATGATATGATGATGCAATGCAGTGTTTGAAAATCAATACACATTACTTCCACATCTGTGATGTCATTCTTGGAGCACAGAACCAGAGCAGGATACAATGCAGTGCTCCGAACTGACGTCAGACACTGAAGATCTATTGGAAGTTACGGCTGGAGACTTGGCTGAGACAAAGCGTCTGCCCATCCAACTCTCAGTCTGTCCCCGCAACGGCTCCTTTACCCACAGACGGTCCATAATCCAACGTTCCAATCAGAAATACCTTTCCACCAGGGGCGGACTGGGAGGGAAAAGTGGCCCGGGGATTAATTGACAGACAGGCCCACTTAATGCGCGGCATTTATCGGCCGGCCGGCGACGAAAGTATGTTACTTAACAAAAACCCTGCATTTAATGTTATTTTGGACCATTATTCTTATAGTAATCACATTACTTTAGCCCTTGAGTTGCCTAGAGCAAAATAGTTACGGCATATATTTAGTGATTTTAATGTTAACAGATCATTGATGCAATAACATCTGGACCCAATTTGCCTGACTTGACACATGGAATAAAACATGGGCATAGGAAGCATCCTCAATGTGGGTGAGACAATTTAACAGGGGGTTGTGGGCAGGTGGTGGACCTCACCTCCTCTAGGGGGGTCCGGGGGCAAGCTCCCCCAGTAAGGGCATTTTTTAAATGTTGAAGTCAATCTGGTGCATTTTGAGAGCAAAATTAGGGACTAAATCTATGGCAGTTAGTAGGGGCTTGGACTGTGAGCCGTAGGGTCGCCGGTTCAAGTCCCCGACCAGACCTATTTGGAGTGTGGACTTCTACTTGGAGAGGTCCCAGTTCACCTCCTGCCGTGGTGCCCTTGAGCAAGGCACCGGACATCCCCCTTCCCCCCTCACTCCCATTGCTCCCCGGGCGCTGCACAATAGCTGCCCACTGCTCCTGGTACTAGACTCCTGCTATGATGGGTTAAAAGCAGAGAACACATTTCACTGTGTGTGCTGTGTGCTCTGCATGTGTGACCATTAAAGAGGGTTTCATCCCTCCCAATTCTTCTTCTTCTTCAACACCCATAAAAACAGAACTGTAAACAGATTAACTTTTTCTTTCAACATTTATTTGAACAGCAAGTGGAGGCAAAAGTGACCGTACCCAAAACAATAAACCAGCTAGCCTAAACCCAGTAACAGAATGTGGGCAACGCGTTCTTCTCCACAGCCGCGCAACCTCTGAGTCAGACATCACTTCCCATTTTTCTAGCCTACGGCTGCAGCCCTACAGCCACTCCCCCTGAACCCTGTTGTAACAACATAATACACTTTTTGGAGATGCCGCTTGGGATGTGAGGACATGGCGTAGAAAGGGCGTGTCGCCTTCAGTCCTGCCATTGTTGGCAGGACATGAATTAAAATGTCGAACTCGGACTTCATTTTAAGGACATTTCGGCCAGGGGTGTAGAGCTATATTTGTTTAAGCACCGGATTGGCAAAACAGGAGAGTGTGTGCACCAGTCTGCCTTGATCTATGAATTCATGTCCGTGACTCTCACAGTATCTGCTGCCCACAGCTGTTTCATAGAAGCAACACCTCCTTCACTTCATGACCTCTCTGCAGCACCAGGAGGCAGCGGGAGGGTTAACTCAGCCTCTGAGGAGAGGAGCGCGCACTGCCTTTCACGCACCGCCTTCGCTGTGTTTACCTTCAGAATCATTAGAAAGGCTAAAGAGTGGTCTGGCTGATGTGTTTTAACCACACACACACACACACACACACACACACCACACACACACACACACCACACACACACGATTTAAACGCAGACTTTTGTTCCTCCATGTTACGTTGTTATTGTTTCACTGAGCAGACCCGCACATTTTTTTCAAACGCTCCCCTTTTTGGTCCATCCATTGGCGGTAAAAGGTTGTGTGCGCTGTGATGATTCGGCTGTACCTTTAGTAATGAATATTAAATGTTGAGAGGAAATCTTTCCAACAATAATTCCAATAAGTAATCCAAAATGTATTCACTTCAGGTTTATGAAAGTAACTGTAATCAGATTACTCGTTTTTCAAATGTATCGCGAGCTGAATACAGTTTTTGTATTCTGATTACGTAACGCCGTTACATATTC
Organism: Champsocephalus esox; assembly: GCA_036324585.1. Taxonomy (NCBI): domain Eukaryota; kingdom Metazoa; phylum Chordata; class Actinopteri; order Perciformes; family Channichthyidae; genus Champsocephalus; species Champsocephalus esox. Next base: position 585,043 of record CM070488.1, read on the forward strand.
CGTTACAACCCAACCCTGGCCACACCCCACTGGGCTGGGCCGGAACACTTACAAATGTGGGCCGGTAGGATTTAGGCAAAACTTATAAACTTTTTTTGTTTTGTCCTCCGGCCCACACACGGCACCGGCCCACACACGGCACCGGCCCACACACGCACCGCCCCACACACGGCACCGGCCCACACACGGCACCGGCCCACACACGGCACCGGCCCACACACGGCACCGGCGCCCACACACAGCACCGGCCCACACACAGCACCGGCCCACCGGGGAAACTCTCGGTATTCCCGCTTTCCACACACGCTTATGCAGAGAAGCATGCTCCAGACCAGATGCCTGCTGCTGTACAGACAGAGAAACAGAACAGGCCAGGACAGAAGTGGAGAATGATTAGGAGTCTCGTTCAATCATTCTCTATCAACAACATCCAGGATGTTGTTGATGTAATACCTCACTCGAGAAACGTTTTGATGTCGTACTGAAATGAATGGAAACCAGTAGTTTCTTGGAAATGAAGAAGAACCCATCCTAAAGACTATAATATTTCCACTTGATTTGGAAGTCATTCAAAGTCCACATGATCTGTAGTAAATGTCCTAAGCCATGCAAGGCATGTCCAGTGTCTCCGTAACACTACTGAGTGTTGGTGTGCAGCAGCCATGTTTTCTGTGGTTGATGATGGAGGCCACACACACACACCTACACACTGTACCACACACACAATGGGCTGTTTGTGTGTTTGCGTCAGCAGCACCACGGCTCACATTCTCTTGCTGCAGGGATTTAAAGCCGTGTGTTACTCAAGCAGTCACTGTGACCTCTGGTCCCTTAACACAATGGAGGCTTCTCAATTCTTAAATGTCCCCTCCTCGACTCCCCTCCTCGACTCCCCTCCTCAACTCCTATCCTCTAGACTTGGTGCCGCCCACAGGAGATGCGAGCCGAGGAGAGAGGAGGGGAACCGAGGAGAGAGGAGGGGAAGCAGCAGGCGGTGAGAGAAATGAGAACTCCTCTCCTCTGAGCGGTCATCTTAAAGCGACGTCTGTTCGTTATTACGTGGCAACAGCTGCATCAGCTGGCGAGTGTTTTGTCATCGTGCTGTATTTTATAATCTCTGTTGGATCAGCTGAACTTTGTTCCCCCACATATCTACTTTGAATTCATTGAGAGTGTGGTATAATGAGACAATACCAGGCTACAGATGTGGACACACACACAAATATATTTACATAAATATATACAATTTAAAGTATGAGAGCACTCTCATAATAACGCAACACAATCAGAGACTGGATATACCCCCCCCCCTCTATTACGGCAAAAAGTTGTATTAAAAGTAAGGACACCAAACCAACTGAGACCTGTCTGTCCGCCGCATCTACGCACACACTGTACCCCACACACACTGTACCACACACACACATACCTACATGCTGTACCACACACACCTACATGCTGTACCACACACACCTACACACTGTACCACACACACCTACACACTGTACCACACCTACACACTGTACCACACACACCTACACACTGTACCACACCTACACACTGTACCACACACACACCTACACACTGTACCACACACACCTACACACTGTACCACACACACACCTACACACTGCTCTGCTTTCTGCACCTCACAGCTGTTCTCTCTGGAAACATCGCGTCGCGATGAAAGCAGTTTCTAAAATAATAGCAGGGGATGCATGCAGAGCTGTGATTGGCTGAGATAAGTCCGGCCGTGCGTCACGCCTCCACCGTTCCCAGAAATGCATCCGCGGAGGAACCATCAGTCTCTCCTCGGTTAGAGCTCCTCCAGAGAGCCTCCTCGGTCCTCGACGTGCATTTAGAGAAATGAGATGTCCTTCAACATGGCGTGCTGAAATTCATTTCCGGATCACTACCGGAGGACCGAGGAGTCGAGGAGGGGGAATTTGAGTGTTGAGAAGCCTCTAATGAGTACTTTAGAGGGTCATTCAGGCTTTGTGTTTTTGTGTTGATTAGAAACGGACAGGAACTTAGGGAAGGGGAAGAGGATACCATCACACAAGGTGCCTTCCTTGAATGATACTGGGACTGTAGATGGTATGCATCAGACCACTTCGCAAAGAGATCATTGCTGGACTTTGCACAGGCTAGTGTGATTTTAATGTGTAATGTTTCCCCTCTAGGGAAACCATATAGTTCAAGGAAGTGCTTCCAGAATCAAGGCTGCGTCCAATTTTCAAAAAACAGGATAACATTTTGATTTCATTCTGCTCGACATTTTATAGAAACACCTTGCTTCCAATGAGCCTTCCTCTGTTAGGACCCTTCCTTTGTAAACTGCTCAGTTCCCCGCTCCACACCTTCTCAGCTGACGGATGTGATGCTGGAGGCTGGAGGTTGATCCTGGTGTTAACAGCAGTCTAGGTCCTTAACATTGCACCTATAGCTCGCTTTCTTTCTATCCCACAGCTCCCATGGCTTTGAGGCTCCAGCTGTGCCCTGCTCACGCAGAGGAAGCATGTGGAAGGTCATTGCATTGCACTTCAGGAATAGTTTGGGAGTCATTTGTTGGCTATACAGTTTATTCCCAGATGAATTCAACTCCACTTTGCAGTTCTCTTAGCACTGCAAAGTGAACCCCTCCGTCCTGATGGCTTACTTTGTGGTCAGTGGCTTGAAAGCAATTCAAAAGGCAGCGAGGCAACAGGGAATAATACATGCAAACACTATTTTTTTATTAAAAGAGAAACTCTTTTAGCATAACCTGCCTCTGATGTAATGATGGATCACTGCGGTGGAAGTGACCTTTATAGCATACCAATGTATCCTGACAAGGGAAAACTAGGAGCGAGTGTATTTGTAGAATGTTGGAAATAGGTAAAGACTACCAGGTTCCTTCGGTACTTGAGTTGAAAACATCTAAACGTTAGAATTGACTATGCTATCCTCTTCTGTTAGACATTTCCTAGGACTTATTAATTGGTCTTTCATTTGATATGTTGCGATGCAGACGAGTCATGCGTCTCATGGTTGGTCGCGGTAGCAGGTGGCCTTTGTTCTGAAGCAGCAGAACTGTAGCATCCTAAAGCCTTCTCTTGAGCACGTTGTGTTGAACCTGACGAACCCTCTGAACGCTGTCACCCTGACCTGGATGCCCTTCTCTCCCAGGCACACGACCCCAGAGAAGTTCTACATCGAGGCCTGTGATGAGGGGGCTGATGCTGTGCTGGCCATCGACAGGGTCTCCAATGAGATGACCCTCACAGGTAAGAAGTGTGATGATCGTGCTTCACGGTCACTACGACCACAACACGCTTTGAGCTGTGGGTGAAACACAAGCAGAGATTTAGAGCTCTCGCCACCTTCTCAACCGGAGGCTGTTGAGCTTTGCTGTCTCTCTCTCTCTCCACATGGGTTTGCTGGACAGTTTGCCCCTTTACACTGTGGAGGTGTTTCCTTGTACGATGTGAGGGTCTGAGGACAGAGGGTCTGAGGACAGAGGGTCTGAGGACAGAGGGTGTCATATTGCCATACTGATATTCTTTCCACTGAGACAAATGTAACATTTGTGATATTGGGCTATAAATAAACATTGATTGATAGATAGACATGCCATCGTTTCTTTTCTCACAATACATCAGAACTGAAGTTACCTACTGTAACTCCAGCTTGGTTGTCGGAATTCTGCCCGGCACTCGGCCCCAGGGACACGAGGCCCCCGTCCGCGGGCTCGTAAGCCTGGACGGGTCAATCGTCCTCCTCGGCCGCAGCAGCAAGAGCGTCCGCTCTCCGCTTCCTGTCGCCCGACGGGAGACGGGCGCAGTGTGTGCATGCTACCCGCTGGTTTTGAGGCGCGTACGCGTGCTCTGACCCCAGTGTGCTGGGCATAACTCATTATGAACCCAGAGCCACATGAGGGACAATCTCTCACATTTCATTTCATTTCAAACCTTTATTTAACCAGATTGGTCCCATTGAGATCATAGATCTCTTTTCAAGGGAGACCTGCAGCATATAGGTTCCACATGAAACATAAAACAATAAAGGACATTATACATTATATTTACAGGATACATAGTTATAGACATTTACAAGTGCCCATTGTATCAGCAAGCATTTCATTTACCCTAGCTTTAAAAACATGCAGAGGAATGAGATCGCCCAGTTTCAATTCTTGCTGAAGATTGTTCCAGCAAAGTGGAGCTGCGCACATAAAAGCTGTCTTACCTAAGACAGTCCTTGCTCTTGGCACATCTAACAAGACCACATCATGTGACCTCAGACAATAGCTGCTTGCAACTCTCTGTGTTATCAGAGAGCAGATATAATACGGGAGTTTACCCAACATAGCTTTATAAATAAAAGTGTACCAGTGACTGAGCCTCCGTACAGAGAGAGATGGTAAACCTGCCTTGGTATACAGTGTACAGTGATGAGTAAGCGCTTTACAATTTGTGACAAATCTCAGAGCACTGTGATACGCAGCATCCAATTTGTTCAGGTAATTGGCCGGTGCATTCATATACAACAAATCCCCATAGTCCAGCACAGGTCAAAGGTCACAGTGACTAGCCTTTTCCTGGCCTCAAGCGAGAAGCAGGACTTGTTTCCTGTAGAAGAAACCTAGCCTAACCCTCAGTTTTTTAAGCAGGTTATTGACATGGAGTTTAAAAGAGAGACAATCATCAAGCCAGATACCAAGGTATTTGTAACAGGCAACAACTTCAAGTTTTGTTCCTTGCGTAGTTACAATATCTAAAACAGGCTCTGGTGTCTTTTTAGCTTTTAGAAAAGAGCATTACCTTGGTTTGATCCACATTTAAAAGAAGCTTTAATTCAGAGAGCTGAGTCTGAATAGTGTTAAAAACAGCCTGTAATTTAACAACAGCCTCCTTAATGGAGGGACCTGCACAGTACATCACAGTATCATCCGCATAAAAATGTAAAGTAGCTTCATCCACATTATCACCTACGCTGTTAATATATATGGAGAATAAAAGTGGTCCTAAAACAGAACCTTGTGGTACACCATTAGAAATGTTTAACCACTCAGAAGACAGCCCATCAAAGTGAACACATTGGGACCTTTCAGAGAGGTAGTTCACAAACCACCCACTGCAAGGCTGGATATGCCAATACTGAGTAGCCTCTGCTTTAAGATGCGATGATCAACGGTGTCAAACGCTTTGGAAAGGTCAATAAACAGAGCTGCACAACTCTGCTTATTATCTAAAATAGTAGTAATGTCATTTACCACTTTCATTGTCGCAGTGATGGTGCTGTGTTTCTTTCTGAATCCTGACTGATGCTCAGACAGGATATCATTTATACATAAAAACTCCTTTACTTGTTCACTCACTAAGCGTTCGAGCACCTTAGCCAGAACTGACAATTTAGAGATTGGCCTATAGTTATTTAAAATAGTTGCCTCCCCTCCTTTCAGTAAAGGCAAGACATAAGCAGACTTCCATACTTTTGGAATTGTGTTCGTGCTGAGGGAGAGGTTAAAAAGAGAAGTAAGAGGTGGAGCAATACAATCTGCAGCTATCTTTAAAAAGAAAGGTTCTACGTTGTCCGGGCCAGCCGGTTTCCTAGGATCTAACTTGGATAATGCTTCATGAACAATACCAATAGTTAAAGGAGTAAAACTGAAAGGGTTTTCCAGACCACTTTGTTCAGAGTCAAGGATTGGAGCGTTCACAGGAGCCACACAGCCAAACAGAGAGCCACAAGACACAAAATGCTCATTAAAGCAATTTAGCATAGTAGCCCTGTCTGATATAATGCCAGATGCTGTGGTAAGGCACGGAGGTAGCTCATTTGGGATATCACCAGTGGAAATCGATTTTATGGCTTTCCAAAATGTCCTAGGATTATTCAGGTTTTCTGTGGTAACCGACAAATAGTACTTTGATTTAGCACTTTTTATTTGGGATGTGAAGCTATTTCTTAGCTGCCTAAAACGTAGCCATTCTACCTCTGAGCCTGATTTCCTAGCCTTAGCCCAAGCATTATTTCTCTCATGAAGGAGACTGGACAGCTCAGCAGAAAACCAGGGATTGTTTCGTCCCTTCACTCTAAATGTACGCAGAGGTGCATGTCTATCTATAATTTTCATAAAACCAAGATAAAAATAAGACCATGCAGTTTCTACATCAGCACACAGATTGATTCTACCCCAATCAAAATCAAACGGATCATGTAAAAAACCCTGCTCCACAAAGTGTTTTTTGTCTCTCTTTGTGATGACACGTGGTTTAACCTTTTGGACCTTAGTGTCCCTAATGGTGGCTACAACACAGTGGTCACTCACATCATTAGCAAATACTCCCACAGATGAGTATTTATGTGGAACATTTGTTAAAATTAGATCAATTAAGGAGGATTTATTTGGGGACTTAATATTTGGGCGAGTAGGACTGTCTATAATCTGGGTAAAATTCAAAGAGGTACACAGGTTTTTAAAATCCTCTGACACAGAAGTTAACCAGTCCCAATTAAAATCACCAAGCAGCACTATTTCCTCGTAGGAAAGTTGTGATAACAGTTTTGCCAAAGACGATAAAGACTCCTTGACAGCCGAAGGGGCCCTGTAGCAGCCCACCACCATGAGCTGTTGACCCTTTGTTACCTCAATATTCACGGCTAAACATTCTAGCTGTTTACTAACAGATTTGGAAACCATATTAGTTACACAAAACTTATTTCTTTCACATAACTGGCAACGCCACCACCTTTTTTAGGCCGGTCAGTACGATATACACTGTAACCATTTATGTAATGTCAGAGGCCAAAATGGATTTATCTAGCCACGTTTCTGACAAGACAATGACATCAGCATCAGTAGAACTCGCCCAGATACGGACAAAATCTAATTTAGGTAACAGACTACGCACATTTAAATGAATTAAACCTAGCCCAGATCTAGATATAAAATCAGCAGGAGTAGCTATTTGACTAATACTGGTCGGTGGACCTGGACTGGCTGTACATTTCCTGATAGTAACAACAATAAAAATACCAAGCACCTTTTCCTCTTAATCAACACACATACATTGTCAGCTGTTCTAGAGTCACCAGCAAACTTCGCGAAAGTGAGATTAGAGTTTAAAAAACAATTCTGAAGGACCATCGTGGCAGTCATGTGAGAAAGACAAACATTTTCCGAAATGAATGTCCGCGACAGTGCAACCAGCAATTGTTTGTGCAACACCTCCGAAACTGTACAGGGGATGTCCACAGCGGGCGGCAGAACATACCCGAATCCAGTAGATTGTTCAGGACGACTAGCGATCCTCTCCTTGTCCAGCACAGCCAAGAAAAGGCACAGCAGAAACACGACGCCCGCCATTCTCCCAGTCCAGCACAACAGTATCCACGCTGTTCCCGGAGCCAGGTGGAGCCAGGCCTCAGCTACAGCAGCACAGCAGAGTAGAGAAGGTAATCCCACCGCGTTACACCGGCTATTTAATCCACTTTACATCTCCGCCGGTAGCACAGGCGCGGAGAGGAGCGGCGATACGCGGTGTGAGGAGCGGCGAGAGGAGCGGCGATACGCGGTGTGAGGAGCGGCAAGAGGAGCGGCAAGAGGAGCGGTGTGAGGAGAGCCGGGACCACACTTCCGACTCTTTATCTCTGCAAGAGTTGCTCCCTCTCGTGCTAAATCCACTCGGCGGCCAAAGTAGGATCCCAGAAGTGATTCGCCCAGTGTGGAGTGGCTCCTGAAACCCTTCCCGACGTGCCTTTAGTGGAACTCGGGTCCGCTGTGGTGGATGAGGTTGAAACACACAACTGTTACTCATGTTACTCTGCAACTGAAGTGTCTCTTGTGCTTCAGTAACGAGGTGCTGAAGAGAAGAGGGAGCAGATTGTCGGGCCTCCTTCCTATTTATTTATTCCGGAAGGAAGCCCGAGGGTGGGGCCCACCTTGCGGGCGGGCGTTGACTACAAGTGTTTCAGTGCTGCGTGGCTGCGCCGGGGGTTACCGAATAGCGATAGCCTTAGAGAGCGAAGCCGTATATACGAAATGGAACAATTGACCTTACAGCTAGCCATCATTTGGGACAGCTTTAAGAACAAAGAAGGTAACAACGAAGCGGATTGATCATCAACAGAATTCTCCTCAATAGAGATTCATTGATTCTTTGTTTACTGTTTGGATAATCAATAAATCGCTTTGAGTAATTCTTTAAGAAAAAGCAATTGAAAACATCTCTATTTACAGGTTCTTAAACTTGAATCTTTTCTGGTTTATTTACTCCTCGATGACTGTTAAATTCATATCTTGGGAGTTGTGGACAAAGCATAACATTTGAGGAGAGATATCCTCTTTAACACACCACAGGAGAGGGGGACTCCAAACAGTTCCCCTTCTGACAATATAAATGTAATGCGAAGTGTCTCCATCTAGCGTCCTCCCCATTGTGCTGCTTCCACAGGCAAGAAAGACGTCCCCCCCCTCTGCGGTCACCAGGCCTGTGTGCGGCATCATGGGGACCATCCGCATGGTAGCAGGTAGGTGCCACAGTGATGCAGCGTTGCTGTTTCCTCTGCAGCCTGAACAGCTAACCGGTTCCCCAGGGATGTACCTGATCGTCATCACCAGGAAGAGGAATGTGGGCAGCCTGCTGGGCCACTCCGTGTGGAAGGCTGTGGACTTTGACGTGATCTCCTACAAGAAGACAGTGCTGCATCTCTCAGAGATCCAGGTCAGCAGGACTCGTTAGAAAAGACACCTGTGATGCATCAGCCACAGATTCACTTCAGGCTAATGTCGGGAAAGGGTTTCTATCTCTGCATATGATCACATTTGACTAAAATAGTTCCTTTTAGTTCAAACTGAGCCCTCAATACAGAGGACGTTATTTTCAGCTATTCAATGAGCATTGCTAAAACATGTTCTGCACATTAAGATCCCAATGTAGCTTTCTCTGGATCTAAAGCCTATATGTTGGTCTTTTGACACTCTTCTGACAGGTTTAGAAATGGCTATATTTTGGGACCACTGGCAGCCATAATGGAACGTAAATGATCCTACGATAGTGTGACATGCACACTGTCACAGGTACTGTTTGATGGTGGACTGGACTCTTCCAGCGCCTCTGTGTCAGACCTCGTGTTACAGGATCAGTTATTCTTTGCTGTCTGGAATCACACTGCTATCGCATGTCAGTGCATTATTCATTCTAATCTTGGTTTATGGAAAGCTTTCTAGCTACCCCGATAAAACTCTGTATGCAGTGTAGAGCTTATAATGGCAAACACTGGACTGTTGGTGGCAGTAGATTAGAGAAGCAAGTACCAACTAGTTTAAAGCGCTGTAAATCACTGGATAAGAGCTGCTCTGGTGAGAGGAATGTAAGAAAGCAGGTGGAGGGAGTTAGACATGCTAACTGGCTTAGCGGCCCGATCCTATTAGCCAGGCAGAGATGCACAAAGCTGGAAAAGAATAAAAGTCAGCTCTGATGCTGACTGATGCAAATCAGGCCCGTGGTGGATTTAATGTCGGCCCGCAGGATCATTTGTAATTCCTATTAGATCTGGCCCGGCGGTATATTGCACCTTCCCTCCATCCTGAGGGTCTCCTCCACTCAGAGCCGGAGCCCAAACATTGATGACCTGCACCCTGATGAGAGGCCAAGTGTCTGAGCTAGCATCCCAGAGCAGCAACCTGAGTTCAAAGGATGCTTCCTTCTGCACTTCCTCTCTCTCACGACAGCAGGGCATGTTTGGTTTCTCTCTGAGGGCAATAGTTTTGTTGAAGCTGTTGTTGGCCTGTGGGGAAATGTACTCATAAGAAATTACTCTGCAGAAATGAATGCAACTGATTATTTAATGTTTAATGTTCTTATAGGCAATAATTGAAGCTTAGTTAGTTCCAGGTTTAATATGTGCAATAAGTTCATTTCAACAAGTTTTGCAATAAACATTGACCCAGTCCGGCCCTCCACTAGCACCCATTTATTTTGGCCCACTGTGTGTTTGAGTGTGACACCCTGCTCTAATGGCACCCACACTTAACAGGTTCATCCCTCAACAGTAGCTACTTTCAACTTGATGTTTTATCTGCAAGCAATCCGGTTATTGTGCAAAGGCAGTCCTAGGCTTCATGTTAACTGGCGGAGGTGGTCCAATGCATTGACGCTTACAGATTTGGTTGTGCGTAAAGACAGCTGGTCTTGGCCTTGGCTAGAGGGGTGGGGAGGAACTGTTGGGTGGGTGCATCCCTGTGTCACACGGCAGCAGTAAAAACACGAGTGTGCAGTTTTCCTGAAAGCTAAAAGTCTGTTTCCTTTCCTCCTCCAGTCTCAGGAGAACAAGACCTTCCTGTCCATGATTAATAATGTGCTGACTACAGACGGCTTCTACTTCTGCACCGACTACGACCTGACACACACACTGCAGAGGCTCTCCAACACCAGCCCCGACTTCCAGGAGATGAGTCTGCTGGAGAGGGTGAGACACACCACTGCCTCACAGAAGGCACCACAACATTTATGTAAATAAGTCACAGAGACTGATATTTCAAAAATAAGACCTTGTATAATACTTGAGTAGATGTACTTTAGTTACTTTCTATTACTGACTTCACATGATCACTCAATGGCATCAACAAGATGGACTCCAGTTAAAGAGGCCCTTTTATGCTTTTTGCGGTGTTCCCTTCCCAGTAGTGTGTTCTATAGGTTTGTGTGCATGTAAGTGCCCCCCCTGTCTGAAACTCTTTTCTTTACTACCGTAACATAGTACATCACATTAGAGCACTCGTGATTCTATTGGCTAGCGCTCCAACACATTGTATGTGATAGGCTAAGGGGCGGGAGATCTCTAATGGCGCATTTCCACTGCAGGGCCTCGCTCGGCTTACTATGGTATGGCTAGGCCTCGTTAGGCCTTGGTAGGCCAGGCTCACTTTATGCTGCGTTTCCATTACAGTTTAGTAGCTGGGGCAGTAACTATAGTAACGCAGTGTAGGCGGAGCCGTAACATCATCTTCAATGCGAAACACAAAACCAACATCAGCCATCAGCTGTTAGCCCTCAGAGCTCACAGCTCCTCGTATCTGTTCAGAAACTGGACAAAAGTGAAACGAGTACAAACCACAGACTGTCTGTGTCATGGAGAATACAGTCGCTGCTTTATTTATGTCTGTATGACGTTGTTGTGAGTGTGGACGGTCGGAGCATATACTGCGTTAGCTTAGCCGATCTCCATTCAGAAAACACACATGTTAAAAGGCTTTTCGCCTGCCGTCTGTCTGCAGACGCAAAGCACTAATTCATGGTTTTGTTTTTTTTTCACTTACATTTTTATTGACATTTTTATAAACATACAAAACCACATATAGTTCAGTATACACTTGAATTAGAGACCCATTGAAGAAGAAAAAATAAATTACAAATAATAATAAAAACAAGCAAACAGTGACATGGAAGCTGTCTATCCTATTTTAATGCAACATCATGGTCTGGTTCCAACTCTCAATTTGTGGTGTCGTTCATTTTTCTTTTATATTCAACCCATTTTTCCCATTTAGACTCAAATGTCCCTTCCTGGACCCTCAATATGTGTGTGAATCTCTCCATATCAAATATTGCTCCGTTGTAGGTGGATCTGCTCTGTACCATGCTCTGGTAATTGTGTTCTTGCTGGCAGCCAGCAGCACCTTAATCAGGTATCTGTCCCCACCCTGTGAGTTTTCCTGCACCAGATTCCCCATAATCCCCACGTATGTTGTTACTTCGGCATCATTTTGAAACGTGTATTACAATTAAATCACGGTAAAATATGTTCATTTTGTTGTAGTTGTAGCCCCCTTGCCAGCGATTCTCTCACTAGTTTAGCATGCTCAGCCCGACTCAGCCCGGTTGTTGGCCCGGAAAGAACCTGGATTTTGGAGAGTCAGAAAAACTGAAAAAGTACCCGCTAGCCGGAACTACGCCTAGTGGAAACGCAACCAAAAACGGGCCGGGCCGGGCACGCCACGCTTAAACCGCGCTGTAGTGGAAATGCGCCATAAGTGGTTGACCAATCCCAACAGAGCCGGCGAGCTAACCAATCAGGATGAACCTGAAACCTGAAGATTTTCATGGTCATAACTACACTGTATTCGTATGACAAAATAAAAACCTTGAACCTTAAAGGGCCCCGTTAATATAACTAATCTTATTACTCAGTATTTGTGTGCATGCATTGAAACATTCATTGTAAAAAAAAATGACATGTAATGTATTTCCAGAAATGTTTATTTCTTATCTTTAAATTTGACTTGAAACTGTTATGTTCATTTTGCACTAAAGCTTTAAAAATATTGTACATTTGTCTCACTTCACTACTCATACTTTTAGTGTTTTTTGTCTTTTCTAGCGATATGTCAATAATACAACTTTTTGTTGTTTACAAACATTGCAGCAGGTCATAATGTAGAGGATTCTTCTATGTATACTTTTTTTCAAACATATACGTGACGATACATTTGTTTATTTTGATATTATTCACAATTCTTAGTAATTCTAAATGTTACTATACATTCTTGAGGTTAATTGATGACGATGTTGTGTTTCTCAGGCAGATCAGAGGTTTGTGTGGAACGGGAACCTCCTGAGAGAACTGGCTGCGCAGCCTGAGGTACCACTTCACTTTCTCACTCAATGTTTTTGGACTCATTTAATGAATGATAATAATCGAATCACTTCTCCACAGCTTCACAAGTTTGCCCTTCCTGTTGTCCATGGATGTATCCTTTTCACTGAGAGTTAAACATTTTCTAATGTAGCATGACTGCAGATAAGATCAGACGCATACCTGTGCCAAGCCTTTCCTTAACCCTCCTGTTCCAGTCATCGTCATGAAGCCGTGTCGAATCAACGGGAAGATCTTCGAGTGGATCCTCATCTCCAGGAGAAGCTGCTTCCGGGCTGGCGTCAGATACTACGTCAGAGGTAAAAATGTCTGCTGTACTGCACCAAGCCTTGTGGATTGGGCTTATTGACCATTACAGAGTGCAAAGTAGCAGCTGCCAACTCGGGCCCAATTCCAATCCACCCCCTAGGGTGAACTCTGTCCTTAGTCTCACTCTCAGCCGAATGAGGCTACCTCTTTAAGACAGAGGGTGTAAAAACAGCCGCAAGGAAACAGGAAAGGTGGAATCTTTTCGTAACCGTTATTTTAAGTCGGCATCTCATGGATGAAAAATTATAATTTAAAAAAGTGGTATTTCTTTTTGTAGTAGACATCTTCTTGTTTTTAAATCTGATGTTTATGAGCTGCGTCTAGATTGCAAAAGTTCCTGTAAATATACAAAACTTCACAAGAAACTTCTATCGTTTTTCCTTCTGAAGGGTTTAATAACTTCCTATTGGGTTTAATAACATCCTGTTTGGTTTAATAACATCCTGTTTGGTTTAATAACATCCTGTTGGAGGGTGTAATGACCTCCTGCCCAAGGGTTTAATAGCTTCCTGTTTGAGGGTTTAATTATTTCCTGTAGGAAGGTTTAACAACCTCCGCTTAAAAGGTATAACATTTTCCTGTCTGAGGGTGTAACGACTTCCTGTCTGAGGGTGTAACGACTTCCTGTCTGAGGGTGTAACGACTTCCTGTCTGAGGGTGTAACGACTTCCTGTCGGAGGGTGCGTGAAGCTGACAATTGAGCGGCCCAAGCCGAGGCAGAACGTCCAAAAATACAACCCGGTGTGGGCATTTATTAAAACATGAACACATGACACACAGCCTCAATCCTGCTGCTGTTCACGTGAGCCCAGCCTGCAGCCACCAGGGTCTCACACACACTCCCTGCCTCCAGCAGACAGGGAAACGGAGCCTAAATATCCACTCTCTAATCAGCACAACAAGACACAGGTGAGGGGGGAGGAGACATCCCAGGGCACCAGGTGAGGGGGAGGAGACAACCCAGGGCACCAGGTGAGGGGGAGGAGACAACCCAGGGCACCAGGTGAGGGGGAGGAGACAACCCAGGGCACCAGGTGAGGGGGGAGGAGACAACCCAGGGCACCAGGTGAGGGGGAGGAGACAACACAGGACACCAGGTGAGGGGGAGGAGACAACACAGGGCACCAGGTGAGGGGGAGGAGACAACATGGGACACCAGGTGAGGGGGAGGAGACAACCCGGGGCACCAGGTGAGGGGGGAGGAGACAACCCAGGGCACCAGGTGAGTGGGAGGAGACAACCCAGGGCACCAGGTGAGGGGGGGAGGAGACAACCCGGGACACCAGGTGAGGGGGAGGAGACAACCCAGGGCACCAGGTGAGGGGGAGGAGACAACCCAGGGCACCAGGTGAGGGGGGAGGAGACAACCCAGGGCACCAGGTGAGGGGGAGGAGACAACACAGGGCACCAGGTGAGGGGGAGGAGACAACACGGGACACCAGGTGAGGGGGAGGAGACAACCCAGGGCACCAGGTGAGGGGGAGGAGACAACACAGGGCACCAGGTGAGGGGGGAGGAGACAACACGGGACACCAGGTGAGGGGGAGGAGACAACCCAGGGCACCAGGTGAGGGGGGAGGAGACAACCCAGGGCACCAGGTGAGGGGGGAGGAGACAACACGGGACACCAGGTGAGGGGGAGGAGACAACCCAGGGCACCAGGTGAGGGGGAGGAGACAACCCAGGGCACCAGGTGACGGGGAGGAGACAACCCAGGGCACCAGGTGAGGGGGAGGAGACAACCCAGGGCACCAGGTGAGGGGGGAGGAGACAACCCAGGGCACCAGGTGAGGGGGAGGAGACAACACAGGACACCAGGTGAGGGGGAGGAGACAACACAGGGCACCAGGTGAGGGGGAGGAGACAACATGGGACACCAGGTGAGGGGGAGGAGACAACCCGGGGCACCAGGTGAGGGGGGAGGAGACAACCCAGGGCACCAGGTGAGTGGGAGGAGACAACCCAGGGCACCAGGTGAGGGGGGGAGGAGACAACCCGGGACACCAGGTGAGGGGGAGGAGACAACCCAGGGCACCAGGTGAGGGGGAGGAGACAACCCAGGGCACCAGGTGAGGGGGGAGGAGACAACCCAGGGCACCAGGTGAGGGGGAGGAGACAACACAGGGCACCAGGTGAGGGGGAGGAGACAACACGGGACACCAGGTGAGGGGGAGGAGACAACCCAGGGCACCAGGTGAGGGGGAGGAGACAACACAGGGCACCAGGTGAGGGGGGAGGAGACAACACGGGACACCAGGTGAGGGGGAGGAGACAACCCAGGGCACCAGGTGAGGGGGGAGGAGACAACCCAGGGCACCAGGTGAGGGGGGAGGAGACAACACGGGACACCAGGTGAGGGGGAGGAGACAACCCAGGGCACCAGGTGAGGGGGAGGAGACAACCCAGGGCACCAGGTGACGGGGAGGAGACAACCCAGGGCACCAGGTGAGGGGGAGGAGACAACCCAGGGCACCAGGTGAGGGGGGAGGAGACAACACGGGACACCAGGTGAGGGGGAGGAGACAACCCAGGGCACCAGGTGCACACAATCAGCAACAGACATAACGGGAGGGGGAACACTTTCCAAACACAAACATATAACTGAACAGAAGTACACACATACAAACCCAACTAAGCGCAGTCAGCACTTGAACAATTACTGCCACTTAACGCTATGATGTCTGCACCCCCCACATATTATGTGCACCTGGATTATTCTTAACCGCTGTCATTCTACACCAGCATAAGCACTTTCGGAGCTCTCGCTAACTCCCCTATCTTGTCAGGCGGAGCCGAGGACCCGACCAGCACCTGCCAGACGACATTTCAATTAATACGGTTTAATCCTTTAATAAATACTATCTCAATAATTAGTATAAATTACATAAGATGTGCAAATATGCCATGCCAAACGGTACTGTGCAATCACGCTAATAAAGTGCAAAACTGTTCACAAAAGTGCTGAGTTACAAGGCCCGAAGCCATCAGTCCACAGGGTGTAACGACTTCCTGTCGGAGGGTGTAACGACTTCCTGTCCGAGGTTTTAATAACTTCCTGTCGGCGGGGGCGTAATATCTTCCTGTTAGAGGATGTAACGACTTCCTGTCAGAGGGTGTAACGACTTCCTGTCGGCGGGCGTAATATCTTCCTGTTGGAGGGTTGGAGGGTGTAATAACTCCAACTCCCAACTAGTTGGTTTGAAATGGAACCCTAATCAGGGATGCAAACTTGTCACCTTGCGGCGAAATTCGCCGTTTTGAATCCAAAATAGGTCGTGTGTGTGATTCATGTAGATCTGCAATAAAAATATTTTGTGGGGTATGGGGGGGGTCTGAGACCCGGAGTAATCTGCGGCCGCGATGATAGTCTAGCTTCAGCAGCTTCATTACCTACGGGTGCGTTCGTTAATATTAACTGTGCGTCCGGAGTCACTGTGGCACAGACTGGACCGCTGGTGAACAGCTGTTAGAACGGGCCGCTCAGGTGCTCAGAGCAGAGCTCCCTGTCGGAGCGGCAGAGCATGATGTGAACTGAACAATGTTTCTGTCGCAATATTATCGTTGAGCTAGCTAGCTAGCATACATTGTCACTGCTAACGTTAGCTTTAGCCTTCGTTTTCTAATAGTTTTTTTCATAGGCTATAAACAGAGGTGGTATGAGTATAGATCTTGTACTAGAATAAAAGTAGAAGCACTCAGATCTTGTACTTGAGTAAAAGTAGAAGTACTCAGATCTTGTACTTGAGTAAAAGTAGAAGCACTCAGATCTTGTACTTGATTAAAAGTAGATGTACTCAGATCTTGTTCTTGAGTAAAAGTAGAAGTTCTCAGATCTTGTACTAGAGTAAAAGTAGAAGCACTCAGATCTTGTACTTGATTAAAAGTAGAAGTACTCAGATCTAGTACTTGAGTAAAAGTAGAAGTTCTCAGATCTTGTACTTGATTAAAAGTAGAAGCACTCAGATCTTGTACTTGAGTAAAAGTAGATGTACTCAGATCTAGTACTTGATTAAAAGTAGATGTACTCAGATCTAGTACTTGAGTAAAAGTAGAAGTTCTCAGATCTTGTACTTGATTAAAAGTAGATGTACTCAGATCTTGTTCTTGAGTAAAAGTAGAAGTTCTCAGATCTTGTACTAGAGTAAAAGTAGAAGCACTCAGATCTTGTACTTGAGTAAAAGTAGAAGTACTCAGATCTTGTACTTGAGTAAAAGTAGAAGTACTCAGGGTTGAGTCAAAGTAGTAGTACCAGAGTGTAGGAATAGGAATACTCTGTTAGTAAAAGTACTGCATTCAAAATGTTCCTCAAATAAAAGTAGAAAAGTATTCTCATCTAAATATAGTGAGACAGTAAAAGTAGTCGTTGTGCAGATTGGTCCATTCCAGAATAATAATGATATGTTTTATAATGATTGATCATGATCGTGTTCTCAAAGCTGGTGGAGGTGCAGCTAGTCTGAAGTACTTTGTAGACTGCAGGGTAGCTGGTGAAGCTGCAGCTAGTCTGAAGTACTTTGTAGACTGCAGGGTAGCTGGTGAAGCTGCAGCTAGTCTGAAGTACTTTGTAGACTGCAGGGTAGCTGGTGAAGGTGCAGCTAGTCTGAAGTACTTTGTAGACTGCAGGGTAGCTGGTGGAGGTGCAGCTAGTCTGAAGTACTTTGTAGACTGCAGGGTAGCTGGTGAAGCTGCAGCTAGTCTGAAGTACTTTGTAGACTGCAGGGTAGCTGGAGGAGGTGCAGCTAGTCTGAAGTACTTTGTAGACTGCAGGGTAGCTGGTGGAGGTGCAGCTAGTCTGAAGTACTTTGTAGACTGCAGGGTAGCTGGTGGAGGTGCAGCTAGTCTGAAGTACTTTGTAGACTGCAGGGTAGCTGGTGGAGGTGCAGCTAGTCTGAAGTACTTTGTAGACTGCAGGGTAGCTGGAGGAGGTGCAGCTAGTCTGAAGTACTTTGTAGACTGCAGGGTAGCTGGTGGAGGTGCAGCTAGTCTGAAGTACTTTGTAGACTGCAGGGTAGCTGGTGAAGGTGCAGCTAGTCTGAAGTACTTTGTAGACTGCAGGGTAGCTGGAGGAGGTGCAGCTAGTCTGAAGTACTTTGTAGACTGCAGGGTAGCTGGTGGAGGTGCAGCTAGTCTGAAGTACTTTGTAGACTGCAGGGTAGCTGGTGAAGGTGCAGCTAGTCTGAAGTACTTTGTAGACTGCAGGGTAGCTGGAGGATTTACTCCAGGTGGAACGAAAGTCTGATTCAACACTTGGTTAGATTTACCATCATTCATCCAGATCTGGAAAGTAACTAAAGGAATTAAATACATGTAGTGGAGTAGAAGTACACCATGTACCTCTGAACTATAGAGGAGAAGAAGAACACAGTAGCAAAACATTGAAATACTTAAATAAAGTACAAGTATCTCAAAATTGTACCCAAGTATAGTACTTGAGTGTATTAATGTAGTTACTTTACACCTGTGGCTATACAGATAGAAAGACTTGCACAGAGGCATGAAAATACATTTTCAAAATGCTCAACAGTGCTGCTAAAATGATAAACTGACTGCTACACAATTAAAATAAATGCTTTTATATATTTCTATTCGATGTGACTCTTTAGCGTTTCTGTTATTATTAACACTGCTGCTTTGTTGTTCTGACTGCTAACATCATCTGTTATTCCTCATTTTAAAGCCGATATTCCGTGGGGTCGGGGGCTCGGGTCCTTGTCACCTTTTCCAGACCTGATGAGTTTGCATCCCTGCTAATGTGTAAACGTAGTGCTAGGGAGAGGGTGTTGGGGCTAGATTGGAACTGAGCTATATAAGGTAAGGTTATACACCTCACAGTACTGAGACGACTGACTGCTCATGGATGTTTCCTGTGCTGCTCTCTCGCAGGCATCGACTCTGAGGGCCACGCTGCTAACTTTGTGGAGACGGAGCAGATAGTTTTGTATGAGGGAGCAAAGGCTTCATTTATACAGGCAAGTATGAGGCCTCATAAACCCACGTTTCTGTGCACCCTTTGTTCAGATATTTAAAGAGGTTGAGAAGATTTCAGAAATGACCTTTCAAGGCAAAACATGTGTTCCCTCTCCAGACTCGAGGCTCCATGCCCTTCTACTGGAGTCAGAGGCCCAACCTGAAATACAAACCTAAACCTATAATCAGCAAAACCACTAATCACGTAAGAGCAGCTGTTTTCATGTGCTTTTTAACGGGGTGGTGGGAACAATCCAATGCTGAACTCTTGAACTTTGTGCAGATGGATGGTTTCCAGAGGCATTTCGACTCTCAGCTGCTGATCTACGGGAAGCAAACCCTTCTGAACCTGGTGAGGATGGTTAATAACCTGTGGTAGGATGCTTTAGAATCTAAAACATGGGGATTGCATGATGAGCGCTTCTGTTCTGAGAACGGTTTAGAAACCCTCTTTTTGTCGTTACAGCGAGTAAAAGCTTTGCATCCCCTGAATGCCCGCAGGCTGTAGTTTGTGGCTGTAACATGTCATGAGGCTATACCTATCACAGAGCCCACACTGCTACAGAGCCTAATGTCATCACACATTGTGCTCATTGATCCACTAAAGTTTCTTTTTCTATGATCCCATTTGTGCAATTTGAGATGCAGGAGTATTCTAAAACAACATATCTATACTGCATGTGAATTTTCAATCCGATATCTTGAGGTGAGCTGTTAAGAGGACCCATGCTCGTTGTTCCCACGCTACAATGTAGCCTTACTTTGGAGCGTTATTCAGCCTTCTTTGCGACAAGCTGCCACAACATGATCATGCCGCTTCAGATGATACCGGCAGCTTTTACATCAAAGACTGGAGCAGACTTTAATGCCCTCGCAGAGTGGAAGAGGCCAATTTGTGTTTTCTTGCTTTTTGCAGGTGAATCAGAAAGGCTCCGAGAAGCCTCTAGAACAGGCCTTTGACAAGATGGTGTCTGGCATGAACAACGGTATGCTCAAGTAAGTGTCCCAGTAAGGTATTATGATGCGTATATCTAGGGTAAACATGCAGCTGCCCCTGACCTGCACTTTGTCTGCTTCTCTGAGAGAGAGAGAGAGACGGCTCACACTTTCCTCCCAGCACGAATGTGGATACATTTAAAAATACTAAAACAGACTTGTTAAGAGTATTTGGGAGGCAGCTTTGTGTTTGCTTCACTTTGAATTAGATTGATGTCTAATTGTGTATCCTTTCATCCACCTACTTCACTGATAATTCCCCCGAGGACTGAAAAGCAGTTCCTTTGGAGAGGTTTCATTTGAAATGAAACAGAAAAGGCTGCGATCCAGGAGGGCTGCATCCAAAGATCAACATAAACTTCCTCCATTCAATAAGTAACCTCAAGAGCTTGGGGTCAAACAGCTTTGCCGCTTCCCATCGGTCATCCGCTGTGTCCACATTGTCCCTGTCCATTAGACATTCATGTCATATCCTGCCTCATTGAAGCCACAGCACATATTCAGCAGAAAGACTTAAAGCTCACCTGTTGTGCAAAATCCTCTTCTTCA